>JALIZH010018179.1:0-80435 GCA_030522465.1 Rhipicephalus appendiculatus | reverse complement strand
CTTGGTAAAAAGCTCAAACGAAGTAGTGGAGTACCTTAGCACAAATAACGAGAGAAGAATATTTGCCTGCTCGATAGACGTGAAAGTCCTGTACTATTCCATGCCGCAAGATGCGCTGATGCGTTGCACTGAAGATCGCCGCATAGATGACTATGGCATCACTGCCTACCAGACCCAGACAGGAATATCCGCCAGCGGGTTCCTAGAACTACTGGCGTTTTATCTAAAATCCACATATGTTGAATGTGATATCTTCAGAAAGCAGGGGTCTGTATTGGCTCCTGTGTAGCCCCTGTCTTGAGCGATTTATTTCTCGGCCATCTAGACAGGCGCATAAAAGAAAAAAAATGACGATGCTAAAGATTTTATACATTTTTAGGTATGTACGTTGACGACTACCTTGTGCTGTATGAGTCTCATTCAAGTAACACTGTGACTGATGCGATTTCCTTATTTCGCGAGTGCCTTGACGAGCTAGTTATTACGCATGCAGTTCCTGTTGATAATGTCATCCAGTTTTTAGATATCCAACCAATTTTGACCAGCAGCCATTGTGGTTGGGAATATCACCCTCGCGAGAATAAAAAGCTACTTCCACATACATCATCACATTCTAAGTATGTGAAGCGCGCCATTGCTAACCTCTGTTTCGTAAATGCACTGCGCAAGTCGTGCCCCCACCGAATGCAAGTCAGATTCTCCAGACAAAAAGAGCAGCTGCTGGATGCAGGCTACCCTGCTCACGTGCTCCTGTCAGTGGTGGAGAAGGCGTTAAGAAAGTTAAAAGAATCGGCAAGCTCGAGCAGGCACAATCAAGACAGGCGGAAGATAGTATTCGTGCCATATATGCACGGGGTATCCCACAACCTAAAGAGGGTGGCCAGCAAAGCGGAAGTGTGGTGTTTTCCGCTCCACAAAAATTGATGAGCTGTTGTAGGATTACTGACCCTCTTCACAAGAAACGCCGAGGATGCGCGAAGAAGCACCAGTGCCCTTTCGTGACCTGTGCCAGCGTTACAGGCACAAAGTGTCGTTTATCGATTCCCATTCTCGTGCGGCAAAGTGTATAACGGACAGATAGGCAGATGCCTGAATGATAGGCTCAGAGAGCACAAACAGAAGCTGTACTGTTACCGCGACGGGCATGTATCAGTGCATTGTAATGACTGCGGCTGCCGACCTCTGTTCAATGAGTGTGTAGTTCTGTATAGGAACGGTGATAAGGATAAGCGAGAGATTGTCGAGGCCTGGTTGATTGCTAGAGAAAATGCCAATTGCGTCAGCTCGACCTCGATTGCTCCAAGTGCTAAGGAAATCGCGTATCTGAATGATGCAGGCTTACGCTTCTGATACGGTTTGTTGGTGATGTTTCCTGTTTGCATTGGTGTATAAGTACAACATGTTTCCGAAATAAATATTCAGTTGTGAGTAGCGCACGTCCCGTCCTCTTTCTGTGGTCCCTGTCTTCAGCGCTATGGCTTCAAAGAACGTAACAAACCAACTAGCCCAAAAGTCTGTTCTCTGGAATTGGGGAGCGCGTATGCCATGACTCTTGAGAGGTGGGTGGTTTGAATGGCGCTAATAGCATAAGGGCCACTAAAGCGTGATTTTCTTTCAGAGCAAGCATTTCCTTGGCTTGAAACAAGCACTACAAGGTTTCTGGAATGGTAATTCAGAAGTGCACGCCAAGCTGTTTCTGGCTTTAGTGTCCCTTTAAAGGGACACTAAAGGTCAAAACGATTTTTCGCGTATTAGTTAAGTACAATTTCAAAATTCCGAAAACACCACTCCGACTGCGACACGACGCTTGGTATATAAAGCGAGAAAACACGCGAAAAGAAAATGCGGGTGGAGACGCCACCTCGAGATTCCCGCACCAAACACTGTGATGTCATAGATTTTGAAGGCCTTTACTGAGTTCTACGTAGCTTCTAAACAATAAAAATGAGGCGCATTGTCATCTGTGGGTGCCATAGACTTAGCATACGAAGTTTCAGAAAATTTCATCGAGCCAATGTCGCGAAAATACATTTGGAATTTCTGACGTTGCGCGCGCAGATATCGGCGCCAAATTTAAAAATAAAACTTCAACCTTGATTTTCTCCGCTAATAATGAACTTATGATAGTGAAACACATGGTATTAAAGTTCTCAGAGTGCAGTTTGTCAATCTAAACCAAGTCATTGTTTCTCTTTTGTGTCCCTTTAAGTATTAATGCGGCTTTTTTTTAACACGAAAGTGTTTCATTCCGGGGTCCACCGCGGCTCCACTGACGTATTTACGTCACGGATATGACGTTGTAAAATATACACCATCATATGGCAAAAAAATTAAGATATTTATTCGCGCGTGAATTTGAGATATTTATTTCAGTGCCATTGGAAGTAAAATTTGGGCGAAATTTGTAGGAACAGTTATCGTTAGTTCTTGTTTCTTAAGGATTAGTCATAACTAGAGGCCGGATTTTTAGGCACTAAAAATCGTGTTTTAGGCGCCAAAAATAGGCAGGAAAAACACAGTTTTAGGCCCCCAAAATCGTAAATATAGGCACAATAAATTTGTACAAAAACTCAAATTTTCGAATAAGGACGTGCGCGACCTGGTCTACGACAGAAAAGCAAACAAATGTTATATTTTATGATTGTACAAAGGCGTTAATGATTTAACATAGCCATGCAATGGTCCCTTTTCGGGCACGGTTTCCAGAACACGGTCTCTCCTTTTATTGTCCAGAATGGTAAGTTAAGTGTCCACCATCGAATAAACACGCTCCTGGGTCTGCTTCTTTTCGGCATGGCTGGGAAGGGCAGCACAGGATTCAATAGCCAGACCGCTAAAAGGCCAGAAGGGTCTGTTAGCCTTGTATTGGCCGGGCCTAATAGCGCAGGGTCAATTTCTTCTCTTTGTGTGAACACCATATAGGGCCCCTTACCAGGTTTCAGTGTTTCGAGCTAGAAGTGTAATGCATGCACTGCGCTAACGATCACGTCTGCCAAGATTTGCAACGATACGCTCCCCGGAAGGAGGTGAAATGTCAGACTGAATGCCTCGTGCCCTCTATCTCACGGGCGCGCGCACCATTGTGGGGGAGGTGAAGTTCAACAAGGAATGGTCCTGTGTATGTCACAGTAGTACATGAAACTGTGAGAAATATTCGAGGCGACATGTGTAATTTGTGCAGTCTGTTGCTTGAATACAAGAATGAAAGTTAATAGAAATATTAAAACATACAAACGGAATGTGTGCGCACTTTTCTTTAGTTTTTTCTTCGAATCGAGAGCGATGCGAGACTTAGCTGCCTATATTTCTTTTGTGTTCGTGTTCTCGCCGTTCACGCGTCGTGCCGGCACCAGCCCTGACAACGCTTACCATGTTTTTGGTGCATCGTCCCTTACAGCAATTCCAGCTGTGCGACGCGCTATGTCGTGGTAAGGATACAGGATCCATGCCAGCCTCTCCAAACGCATAGACGGATCCATCCCACAGAAACAGGCAGTACACTATAGAGCAAACGCCGAAACGATACAACACCGCTTGTGCGCACGACCTGGCTTGGGCATGTCATGTGCACATAGTGTAATCTTGCGTGGGCATGGCGTGTTGATGTGTCAACGTCGTGTGATCTTCCGGCTCCGAGTTTCTCTCATACCGAACAGGGCAGAGAAGGAATTTGGCTTGCGAGTGGCAAAGGTTTCAAGCTCACCTACCGGCATCATGCTTTCGCGGCTCGTAATGAACCAATTAAAAAGTTCTTATGGTACAAAGCTCTTCATTGGGCACGCCAACACTTCCAGTATCTGACTAAAATTTCTCATGTGACGTGGTGAAGCGCCCTTTAAGAGTAAATTACAAACGAAACAAAAGCCATGTGCACATCTCATTTTTTTTTACCTACTTTCTATTTTACCCTGAACGGCACTCCATGGTTTCGCATTCGGTCTCCATATTCCTGCTGCTGCGCGCAGGCACCTCCTGTTTTCTGCCCCCTACCACGCCAAAGTCTTCAAGGAGGTGCTTCAGTTCCATGGGACCACTGAACTGGAAAACCGGCGGTAAAAGCCGCCCGCCACGTCCTCGGCCATAGACGCCACTCTCCTCTTCTTCCCCTCTCCTCGTCCCGCCTTTATTTTCCTCTCCCCATCCCACTGTACACGCTGGGACGTGCTCCCATTTAGGGTTGCAGAAATAGCGTCTTTTCCTCTCCCCTGCTCCAACCGCTCGCGCCATGTCAGTGCGGTGGGGTAAGGTGGCCGGCGCGTCCCATTTCACTGCTGCTACCGGTTGCTTCCCGGATGTTTGTTGAACTAGGGAACTTGGTTGTTGCACCCCATAAAGTTCCGAAACGTCAATTTTGCCCGGTAACATGAATTACGATTTCAAACTGTACTCGAAAGCAAAATTTGAGGCTAAATAGCGTTCATATAGGCACCATTTTGAAAGTAGGCATTTGTGGGCACTTATAGACATTTAGGCACAAACCCCAAAAATAGGCATTTATAGGCACTATAAAAACACTATAAAAGCACTCCTTTACCCCTAATTCATGCTCATATATCAAAGTGGCGCGATAGGAGCGCAAGGAAAAAAATAGGCATTTGCCTATAATCCGGTCTCTAGTCATAACACTTCAGTAAATTCCTTGGTACGATAGTGATTGTTGAAAAATCTCACCCCTTGAGATAGCATTAAGTACAGTGTATGCGATCGAAACCTGGGCATAAATATTGGCGTCGGTACCAGCAGCGCCTTTCAAGAGGGTATTGTTGTAATTTAATTACTATTAGCCATTTGTGTCCTTGTTTTACAAAAAAAAATGTCACCTGCATTTTACCCACGTAAAACTCAAATATATTGAGATTGTCACAGTGAAATATCGCAGCAATTCCTAAGTGCATAGTCGGCACAACACTGTATGCGGGATAGTTCATAGGCCAACGACATGTGCATTGTTTTGTCGCACTGCGCGCGACTTCTTGGTAGCCTACCCACGCTTCGCTTAAAAAAGGACCTTACTTTAACATCATCTGATAGGCGGAAAGCTGACGGGCCCCCCAAATCTCGCAAAGCTAGATCCGCCGGGAACATACAACATCCACATCATCATCATCGTCATCGGTATAAATCCGCGAATAAAGATTAAAACTATACGTAACTGTGATCACGTCAAAGAGGAAAGAAAAGGCTTCACAACTGATGAGGAAAGATAAGGAAGAAAATCGGACGGAAATAATAAGGCCAAAGAATAATTAATCTTCACGGAATGAAGCTTCGGGCAGTTTCAAAACAGGAAGAGGAGGAAGGACAGAGACAGCGACGCGATACCGGTATTTACACGTGTCGTGTGCTTAGGGACGCTATCAGGGCGGAATAATTGGGCCTGTCCGTTACGCGGACTGTACGAGAACCGATTAGCCGAGTTAACGTCGACCCCGGCTTCCCTGCGCAGAGTTGAAGTCGTCCCTTAGATCTGTGGGGCAAGTGGATCATTGGAAGCTCGCTACTTATGCCCAATCCTCTTCGCCCTCTGTGTGCATCGCCGTAGTCAACGACCGGTCAACGAATGGTCGAGCAGCGCCGCACCAAGGCCGGAATCGTGGTTCACTGGCGAGGAAAAGCTGCACTGGTTATTCTCCCTCTCTCTCTCGCTCGATCTTTCTCGGAGCATCGACGTTTTCTTGAAGACTACTGGTGTCGGTGTCTATACGCTGTTGCTCTACGTCTTCTCAGAAGCGAGCATGTTTGGCTCACGCTCTTATTTCCTTTTATTTCCCCCCATGTTGTGTTTCGCCCAGTCTTATATATCGCGATCTCTGCTTCCCTCCGAGGCGCTGAGCACGTGCCCCCCAATTTATGCCGGTATAGGTTCTCCCGTTACATCTTATTACAATGTCCGTGCATCCGGCAACAGAGATAAGCTTGCGCTTCTATTTCCGCCGGATATGTTGCATCCGTCTCTTCCCGAATGCCACGCTTCGAGATGTTTTGCCCGATTCCGCGATCACGCTCTGCCTTCCCGCTTCTTTTATTTCCATTTATTATCGGCGACTTGCCTTAAGGGTGAACAGTAAGTCTGAGGGAGCGGAATTCGAGGTTTGGGCCGGCCGTCGAATGCACGTTTGAGCATAGGGGCGTGTGTTTTGAGAATAAAACTTCAACCTGTTTGCGATGTTCGCCGAACTGGAATGACTTCTCCGTCTTTTACGTTACTAGAACTTCGAAGTATTTTTACCCGAAAGTCGCGAGATCGAATCCCGGCCGCAGCGGCCGCATTCTCCATGGAGGCGAAAATTCTGTAGGCCTTCGTGCTTAGATTTCGGTGCGCGTTAAGGAACCCAAAGCCGTCGAAATTTCCGGAGCCCTCTACTACGGCGTCTCTCGTAATCATATATTGATTACGAGACTTAAAGCCCCAACAATTATTATTATTATTATTATTATTATTATTATTATTATTATTATTATTATTATTATTATTATTATTATTCAAGCTTTTCTTGGGTTTGGCCAAGTTGGAATGTGCTGTTTTGACAGCTTACTCTCATTTTGTATATTACACTCAAAGCGGTGATATGAGTGCCAATTAAGAGATGCCACTGGTTAGGTGTGGTGGCACAACTAAGAAATTTGCAGGTATAACGTAAAAACTGTGCACACAAGACAGGATAAAATGGAGATCATTGAAAGACTCCTTCATCTCGCAGTGGATGTAATAATAACTGTTGTATCGAAGCCGCTACGTAACGTCGTTTTTACACCGACAGCAATGTCCCAAGCCATCCACCTTCCAACTTGCACTGGAGCATTCTACCCCTTTTATTAAACTTTGTGCCACAAATCTAAACAGAAGGTATTTAAGATGTACGAAATATATTTCAAACATCACTGTGCTCTTGGGTACGCTTGCATTCGATGCAATTTCGCGAAAGTTCAAAGGGGCGCTGCAACACTTTTCCAAGTAGCCGTGGTATAAATTCCGTAAAGGTGCTTATTGCCTAACGAACTGACGGTCGCAAAATCTTTTAGAATCCGTCCAGTACGAGCGGAGCTACAAAGATTTGTCACACGCAGCAGTTGCTTTCTCTCTTCTCTCGTCCCGACGGAACCGCAGGAAGCTAAGCAGGCAGGGATGTTATGGGGGAAGAAGGTACGTCACGCGCGCCTCATGACCTTGAGCACTTTTGTATCTTTTTTTCCTTCGAACGCGCGGATTTTCAGTGCGATCGCGTGCGCACGCTTGGACACGTCGCACCCTCTCGCGGCGGCCCCTGTAACTCCCGAGCGCGCCATGCTCAATTCAACCAATGGTGGGATACTTAGGCCTGTGACGCACTGATTTTTGAGTAAGTAGCATCATTTGTCGAGAGAAGAGAAAGCGATATTTAGCTGACTTTGAGAACTTATTGTAAATTCCTGGCCGCGTGCTGCGCTATGATGTTTGGCTCGCGTGTTCTCGCAAGCCTCGACTACCCATCGGCAGCGTTTCTGAGTACGCTCAAAAAGTGTTGCAGGGCCCCTTTAATGTGAAAGCGTAACGCAAAACTGGAAATACAGAAGGGACGCATGAGCCGATGAAACATCGCAGGCCCCAGCCGAAACATCGCGTACAATGCCACCTCGTATTTACGCTTCGCGTTCGATTTCTCCCTCTGAGAACCACATCGACCACAAAAACGTCCCACTTCTATCTCCCCAACGCTGCACTCAAAAGTCGCCAGACCGGAACACGACGTCACTCAGCTGCTATCGCAACGACGGGCGTCGGTATCCGTATAAGGGGAGAGCGAAGCTAGTTCTCTGTGGTGGCAATCGGCATACCGGGATGTGCTCGAGCACCGACTCTGTTTCGACCGTGGGTCGGATAACAATGCGCTGTTTGACTGCTTGTCTGCGCTTTTTGTATTTGTGCGAGCCTAAAGGTGTTCGTGAGAGAACGCGCACCGATCTATATTGACCAAGCGTTTCGACAGAGCCCGGGAAGAGCGAGCCAACTGCCGGAACGTTGAGTCAACACATTTGTCCATCCGTGTCGAAGCGAGGACGGCATGCCCGAGCCCACAACGCTGTCGTGCGGCCCTATATAAAGGGGTGCTCGTTGTCGATGTCGGGGTTATTGCCTAGATTCCGGGAAGAGCTAGAGTGGGTCTACCTCTTTCCCTAACTTCTCCTTCCGGACAGGTCTCTTCAACGTTTCATCGTTCAAATATAAGATTACATGGGCGCCGCTGATAAGGGTAGTGCCTCCGGTGAGTCCCTCATCCCTGGTGTGACACGGTGGCTGGTGTGTATGCCTGCTTCTGCCTTACGTTGTTGGTCGTGCTATATCCACTCACACACACACACACACACACACACACACACACACACACACACACACACACACACACACACACACACACACACACACACACACACACACACACACACACACACACACACACACACACACACACACACACACACACACACACACACACACACACACACACACACACACACACACACACACACACACACACACACACACACACACACACACACACACACACACACACACACACACACACACACACACACACACACACACACACACACACACACACACACACACACACACACACACACACACACACACACACACACACACACACACACACACACACACACACACACACACACACACACACACACACACACACACACACACACACACACACACACACACACACACACACACACACACACACACACACACACACACACACACACACACACACACACACACACACACACACACACACACACACACACACACACACACACACACACACACACACACACACACACACACACACACACACACACACACACACACACACACACACACACACACACACACACACACACACACACACACACACACACACACACACACACACACACACACACGCACACACACACATATATATATATATATATATGATTCAAAAGAAAGTTCTGTGGGTCCGGTGCACATATAGTCAAGAAATGAAGGAGCACACTTACGAAAATTGAATATTGTTACTGGTTAACGTTTCGGCCGTGGCACGGTCTTCGTCAGAATTCTGACGAAGGCCGTGCCACGGCCGAAACGTTAACCAGTAAAAATATTCAATTTTTGTAAGTGTGCTCCTTCATTTCTTGACTATATATATATATATATATATATATATATATATATATTTATATATATATATATATATATATATATATATATATATATATATATATATTTATTTATATACAGAGAGAGAGAGAGAGTCTGGCTTCGGTTGCCGTAGAACAAAATAGGAAAAATATATATACGCTTCTAAAAAACTGTATATTCGTGACGTTTCGATCGGAGACCGATCTTCATCAAGACAAAATTTACCAGGCGTCGATGCGCTTTTATATCATCGCCGTGCCGAGAGAAAGAGGAAAAAAGAGAGAGAGAGAGAAGAAGCGTGCATACACCTGTACGACCACGTGCGCGTACTGCTACATACGCATAGCACCTGTACTTTGAAAAAAAACAAAGAAAAACCGGTGCAAAAATAAACGAGTGGCCAAAAAAGAGAGTGGTCACACGACCAGGTGCGCGTATTTCTACATACTTAGACATAGAAACGTGTTTTCTAAAAAAAATAATAAATAAAAAAAAGAAAGAAAAAATATAAAAGAAAAGAAACGAAAAAACCAAGTGGACATGTTAAAGGGATACTGAACAAAATTTTTGCCGCCAAGATTTCCAGCCAAATTGAAAGATTGGGGGGTTGAAATCGATGGACACCACCTTCATTTCAGGCCTTCATTTCAACCTTCATTTCTGCCTGAAATGAAGGTTGTGTCCATCGATTTCAACCCCAAATCTTTCAATTTGGCTGGAAATCTTGGCGGCAAAAATTTTGTTCAGTATCCCTTTAACATGTCCTCTTGGTTTTTTTCGTTTCTTTTCTTTTATATTTTTCTTTCTTTTTTTTAATATTATTTTTTTAGAAAACACGTTTTTATGTCTAAGTATGTAGAAATACGCGCACCTGGTCGTGTGACCACTCTCTCTTTTTTGGCCACTCGCTTATTTTTGCACCGGTTTTTTTTTTTTCAAAGTACAGGTGCTATGCGTATGTAGCAGTACGCGCACGTGGTCGTACAGGTGTATGTACGCTTCTTTTCTCTCTCTCTCTCTCTCTCTTTTTTTTTTCCTCTTTCTCTCGGCACGGCGATGATATAAAAGCGCATCGACGCCTGGTAAATTTTGTCGTGATGAAGATCGGTCTCCGATCGAAACGTCACGAATATAGTTTTTTAGAAGCGTATATATATATATATATATATATATATATATATATATATATATATATATATATATATATATATATATATATATATATATATATATATATATATATATATATATATATATATAGACCATCGCTGAGGCATCCTCGCTCTCGATGGTCGAGGCGATACTCGTAACCCGTTCTGCTCTCTCAGAAGTCAACAACCCTGCCTTATGTATTTTTTATTGTGCTCACGGAAATATCGGAGGGCCATAGTGACGTATATGACTGGTATAACTGTGTGTGACACGATGAATATGGGTGGTGGTTATTACTCAGCTGTAGACGCACCGGAGGGTTGCTCTCTGTTTCTTTCTCTTTCTTTTCTCGCTATATTTATTTCGATTTTTATACATGTCATCCCATTTCTTGCTGCAGTATCGCTGTTAGTGCAGTGGAATTTAAGCGCGATTTATAGTACCAAGAAACGTCGAGCAATGCCTCATAAAGGTTACCTATTTCTCTATTTTTTTTCGAACTCCATGCACCTAGATTAGACGTGTTTTGTGTAGCATTCACGAGTGAGCTGTTTTAGATGTTCTATAAACTATTAATTGATGTTTGAATACGCTATTAACCTGCCATTCGCTGTTGACATTGCCTTGCTATGCAACTTGTGGGACGATTTGCAAAGTGTGATGCCTGAATTGTACAGGGAAAGGCGAATGGTAGGTCGCTTTGCGGTAGGCAGCGATGCACTGGAAATGACACGCCTACTGATGTCCGACCGCAGATCCGAAGCATCAGCCTGAATTAGAAGGATAAGAATGGGTTGGAGCCAATTTGACAGGTATTGTCAAATCATGAATGTTAGTTTACCAAAATCCCTTAATATAAAAGTATAAGACATCTGTACCCAGCTGGTACTTACCTACGGTGCAGAAACGTGGAGGCTTACGGTATTTAAAGGACTTGTTTTTCCTTGTTAGCCACAATGTTAATGAGAACTACCAGACAATAATGCCAAGGAAACTACAGGCGATGCTATTTCTAATAACGTTATTAACTGTTAGTTGACAATTAATCTTACGAGATGAAAATACGCTAGAGTGGGTCAGGGAACAAACTAGAAATGCGGAACTATCGATAGCACTATCGATACTATCGATAGTTGAGGTCTCTCGAACTATCGATAGAGAAAAGGAACTATCGATAGCACTATCGGTAGTAAATTTGTCAGTACTACCGACAGTACAAAATCAAGTGCGCTAACTCATTTGCGGTGTAAATTCTGTTCCCCGAGTGCGTGGTATATGGTTGAGAAGGAAGAGGAGGCTTAGCGACAAGATAGTTGACATGCTCGTGTTTATTCACCAGAATACTTCGCCGACACATGATAATTAAGTTGAACTGTTCACTTGAAGAGGAAGTAAGCAGGTACGTGTGGTGGAACTTCGTGTGTCCAAATTTATGTTGCATTTTGTGATTTCAAAATAAAAACATACCACCCATAACGATACCAAAACTCAGTTTGTTAATTCTGTCTCCCCCCCCCCCCCCTCCCCTCCTGTGTAAGGTAGCCAGCTGCTGCATAAAGTCTAGTTGCTCTTGATCTCCAGAATTGCATATTTCAACAGCGAAGCCACGCAGGAGCTTTCCGCGCCACAATGCCACTCTCAGCTTCCCTCTTGTGCTCCAGACGTCTCCCATACCTACATGTTTCCATTTTATCTTGAAAGCGATGACTTCATGACCAGGTACACGTCTCCAGCATTCATTATAGCGCATTTTTTTTATCTCCCCCCGCTACTGAAGCTCGAGATCAAAGCTAAAAAATAAACTTCTTTTCACCGTTACCATAGAATTTTTCTCCAAGGGCAAGGTGACACTTCAATGTTGCAGAGCTTCTTTGTTTATGTGCTAAAAGTGAAGGGACAGCATAGGAGACTGGCGCGAGGAACTCTGGCAGCGGCCTCTTCGCGGTACAGGATAATTCAGGTATTTAGTCACCCACTCTTGTACATGGCACCAAACTACTGCCGTTATGCCTTTCCGAACTACCGTCATCTCCGCCGGTAACGAATATTGACGGACTTCGCTCCCTCGGTAGCGCGGAGTAACGACGCAATGCGCTTCACTAATCAAAAAAAAAAAAAAAAAAAAAAAAAAAAAAAAAAAAAAAAAAAAAAAAAAGAAAGCGTTTGCCATGCGCAAGAAAGCTGCATCTCACGATGTGCGCAGTGTGTTCCTCACCGCGGCTTAATATAAACCACCACCCATTCCTCCGATTTCATAGCCTATTTATTCGCTTAATATGATCATTTCTTCAAGTTCGTCCATGTTGCGAGTTAACGCTCGTAGTAGCACCTCTCTATGGTTACGCACCCCTGAAGTATATATTTGAAAGGAAACGCTGTCGTACTGCGCGACTAAGAAACAAAACATAGCTAGAAGTGCAAAAAAAAAAAATTGCTACACGTACGGCAAGTGTATGGCTGTAGGCTTAACTTAACAGCCGTTGTAGGATGGCGCGAGCGGCATCATTTAAGTCCGAGAATTCATTTCGTCGTTCGCTTACCTTGTTCTTGTGTGTTACCTCCCCTGTTACCTTATATTACTTGTATACAACCTCTTTATTTTGATGAGGCGTGAAAGAGAGAATGTAGATAGGAGAGCATATTTGTGCACCAACTCTCCCAACTGCCCCCGTTAGTTGAAGAAGAAGGGGAAGAACGCCATAGTTCACAGTATAAGGCAAGCTCCACACCGCTTCTATGCGCGAAATGTGTGGATTTTCTGGTGGAAGCGCATAACGGCCGCTGTTTATTGTCGCGTAGCTCCCGCACGACACACCTGGCCGCACGCGAATGTCCCTATAGCTTTAAACACCGTCCCTGATGACGGCGGTGTCGAGGCTATTATAACGCAGCTTTGCCTCTCCGGTCTTGTAGATCACTGGTGTCGTCCCATTACATCGACGCTACACGTGCGGCCCACGAGACGGCCGTCGCATTTTATGGCGTTGTGGATGGAAGCTTAAGCCTACTTCTATATGCGCAGCTTCTCTATTGCCTAACACGTGGTGTCCCGAGCCACCCCTGTGGGCGCCTGTGCTTCCTAATTCCCAGTCGTTTTCATTGTTATGCGCTCGGGTTTCTCTTTTACCAACAGCATCTATGGCTTTTTAAGTGCGGAGCACTTTTGGGGGGGGGCCAGGCTGCCATATTCTTTCGTATGCTGCGGTCGCTTTGCGTGACACAGGTGAAACCACGTACAAAAGTAGGAGAAGAGGAAGCAAGCGAGAAATAGAAAGAGAGAGAAAGAAAGGAAAAAATAGGAAGAAAATTAGACATAAATAGAAATAAAGAAAAAGAAAGAAAGAAAGAAAGAAAGAAAGAAAGAAAGAAAGAAAGAAAGAAAGAAAGAAAGAAAGAAAGAAAGAAAGAAAGAAAGAAAGAAAGAAAGAAAGAAAGAAAGAAAGGAGGAAATAAAGAGAAAACCGAAGAGAAACAAAGAAGGCTGCCCAAGCGCTGCCCTTCCTTCACGCTTGGCACCAGTAGTGCGAAGATGCTTTATTTTTTCTTTTTGTTCATCGCAATTCGTAGATGCTTTATTTTTAGTTTTGGTTCATCGCAATTCATCGCAAAGGCTGAGTTAGATGGTGCGGCTCTTACAGTAACAAGGGCGGATAGTTAGTGATTTGGTCAAGCTGAACTCTGCCTCGTTAAATAGCGCCAAGCGACTATGACTGAGGAAAAAGTTACACGTAACAGGCGCTAACTTCAAACCCACATTTATTTACAAGAACACACACAAAATGTACTATTACGCTCCCAGTTGTCTCGTAAATTAGTTACTTAAATGATAAAATCCGTACAACGTTGTAACTTTCAGCGTTTGTTCAAACGCGCAGGCGCGCGTGTAAAGTCGGTTAACGGTCAGCGGAAGCAGGGTTAAGAATCAGTGATGAACCCAACAGCCAAACTGTTATCAAACTAACCTTATGCAAGACATTGTTATCAGGTGTTAAAGAATATGATTTTATTATAGTGAGCTAAAAGGTTCGTGGTGGGGTGCTTTGTAACGCTGAGCAGCGTGTTTCAACGAAATCATTGTAGTATACATAAAAGTAGGGTAGGCTGTTTAAATCGGTAAGTTATAGTTACCGGAGCAGCTTTAACCGCCATGTCGAACATTTCAGTAAAGGCTAGGAATAAGTAAATTATAGCTTACCACCAACAAATAGTCTGTCTTTATATCGCGATCTCTTCACAAGTGGCGAACAGCAATAGATTGGAGGTTTTTGCATTCCATATTCAGTTGTTGCAGAAAATATTATAAAAGCATGCAGAACGTCCGTAAACTTTCGCGAAAAAAACTGAATGTATTGAAGTTTGTAAGTCATATTTATAGATATAATGTCAACCTCTAAATTACAGCTCTTTGTTGGTACACGCAATATAAGGCAAAATATTTTTCTCTGTGAAAAGAAATATTTTGTGAGTATGAATGAAATCAATTGCTTTACACAAGAAAACACATCCCCATGCCTACATAAAAAAAATATGTTCAAAAAGATAAGATACGAGCATGTGTTTATAAGAAATCAAGGTTCTCTGCTACCTACACAGTACATAGAGGATATGTAAGCTTATTTTAACAGTGAAGCTGGTCTAGCTTGGCCTGAATTTTCTGTGTCAAAGTTATTATCAGCATCATAAACTGGCGCGAGCTCTCTTCATCCTCTTCTGTTTCGCTCCCAGAACACGTAAAGCGAAGGAGAACTGTGAAAGTGAGAAGAAGGGCGAAGAAAGGAAGACAGAGAGAAAGAAACAGAGACAGAAAGGGAGAAAGATATAAAAAGAGAAAATGTTTCAAAAAAATTAATTCAGCTTCGCACTAGGGGTTCCAAGCCTGAAGGAAGTTCGAAGCTGGGCAGCCTTTTTTGTTTGTCTTCTTTTTTTTTTCTTTTTCTTTCGTCCTCTATTTCTTTCTTTTTCTCTTTTCCCGTTTTATTTTCTGTCTATTTTTCTATTTGTTTCTATTTATTTCTTCCTCTTTCTTTATCTATTTCTTTCTCTTTCTTGGACTTTCTATTTTTATATCTATTTTTCCCTTTATCTCTCTTTCTATTTCGCGTTTGCTTCCTAATTTGTTTCTATTTTCATATGTAGTTTTGCGTGCGTTACGCGAAGCGCACTAGTTGCTTTTTTTGTTGTTGTGGTTGTGGTTTTTGTTTTTTGTTTTTTGTTTTTTGCTGACGATGATAAGTGATCGTCATCAAGACACTCGAAGAACAAGCGGAAGAAGACGTCTCCTTGGTGCGAGCGCGCTCTCAATATGCTACACGGAGCGTTACGCCAAGCGACGACGACAGCATACGACAACCCAGCCCTCGCCACCTCAGGAGGAAAAAAGTTCCTCATGAGGTGGAGAGATTCTAACCCGCCTGTCCACGATTCTTAAGGCTCGGCTATCCAGACACTCTGACAGAACATAGCATAGCCTTGTATAGTATCGTATAGCAAGGGGGTGGGAAAGGGAAGTGAGGGTGAGGACGAGAGAAAGGATGGGAGAGAGTAAAGCATAGTTTACACAGATTGAGAAAGAAATGCAGAAAGACTGATAAAGAGAGAGAATCAAATATAGAGAATGAAAGAGAGAGAAACGATAGAAAGAGGAAGCAAATGAGTAGTAATAGAGGGAGAATGAGACAAAGATAGGAAAAAAAGAGAAAGAAAAAGAAATTAAAAGAAAAATAAGTTGAGAGAGGGAAAGAAAGAAAGAGAAATAGAGACAAAAAGATTAATAACAGAGAGAAGAGAGAAAAAAAATTACACCATCTCCCGCTAAAGGGAACCATGTGTAGATGTGAAGCAGCGGGCGCTAACGCTTACATTGGCGGTGGCGTTGACGCTGGTGCTCATCGCAGCGTTGCGCAGGACAGAAAACTGGGGAGGCGCAAAGCATGCAGTGATGGAGCGGTGTTTCCTACTGGAACATGCCAATCGCTGCTAATGGGCAATGAGAGACAGAAGACTCCGACTGGACACAGAGCCCCGCAGTCCGCTTTTAGTTAACGCGCACGCTGCGAATTTTTATTGTTCAACAACGCACAGGAGAAATCTCCCACCGGCACCACCTTGGAGGTCAAGATCCATTGCCATATATACGGGGTGGCCAGTGAACGGTTGTGCAGCGCGAGCAGTCGGTTTTTTCAACCAAGAAACTCGCTAGCAGACGCTGCCCGCGTCGGCGTCGCGAGGCGAGAGAGGGGGGGGAAGCGTAGGAGAGGAGAGAGAGGGGGGACGCGCATGCGCAGTGGGAGTGTGGACGCCGCGGGCAGGGATGCCTAGAGGAGAGAGGGGGGAGCGTAGGAGAGGAGAGAGAGGGGGGACGCGCATGCGCAGTGGGAGTATGGACGCCGCGGGCAAGGATGCCTAGAGGAGAGAGGGGGGGGAGAGAGGAGGGGAGGCGCATGCGCAGTGAGGGTGTGGTTGCCGCGGGGAGGGATGCCTAGAGGAGAGAGAGGGGGGAGAGGAGGTTTTTTTTATTTTTATTTTTTTTTGAAAGGTTTGCGCATGCGCAGTAAGGGTGGTCACGCCGGCACACCACCACCACCACCACCACCACCACCACCGGATTAAGCTTCGCCATAAGATGCTTCACATCTAAAAGTAAAAGAGGGGGAAAGGTAAAGAAAACTAAAGCGAAACAAAGCCGGCTGCCCAGTTCTATATATAGATGAATATAGAGAAATTGAGAAATAGGCTTCCCAGCGAGCAACAACGGCACCGTGCTTCACTGTGCCAAGCTTTGCGCGACAAAGTGCAAACTTCCTACATTTTTATTAGAGCTGTCATTGTCCGAGGGAGAGAGAGGTAAAGAGGAAGAGAGCTTGCGCGGTGCGCCATGGTATCTTTCGGATAAAGTCGTTTTCGGTTCGTTCCTTTTTTTTTACACCGCGCTTGCAAAAGTAAAAGTCTGGTAATAAACCGCTGTGAAGTGCCACGCAGCAAAAGTGAAAACGAACGCAAAATTTTATCCGAGATTATGAAGAACGGAGCAGATCCTCCCCGTGTTCACACTTGGAGTGTTTATGATTTCTGGCTCTTTGGGTGCGTAGCCATTCAACATAAAGTGTCGGTACACGCAGTATAAACAAAGTGTTCGCATGTATAGCTGAGTTAGAATGATTATATACTTTTGCGAGAACAGTCTAACAAAGGGATTTCTCCCTTTGTTTACACTTATTGCGGAAACTTCAGGTTGAGAGCAACGCCAACCCACGAGGGCTTTGAATTGCGAACGCCATAGTAATAATGTTTTTCTTTACCTCCAATGTAAACATCGCGCACCTTGCTTTCTCATTTGCACCTTATCTTCTACCCCTTTTCGCACCGGGGGTTCTGTGAAAGGCGCCCAGAATTATTAATCAAACGAATGTCGTTATTCAAACAGCATTAGGCATATAATCGATGCCTTTAAAGTCGGCACACAATGCCTTCGAAAAGCCATTCATAATTGCCCGAATATTAAAACAACATTTATAACTACGAGAATTACAAAGGCAGCCCTCACGTGACGATATTTTTTTCGGTGTTTTCTAAGGTAGTATTTCGCTAAAAGACTCCACAGATACGTTTGAGATACAACACAAAGTTTGCAATATACAGCCCCTGTGTTTGTGTTACCTCGTGCCCGTGTTTTCACGCCTAAATTTCTTTTACGGCGAAGTTAAATCAACGAGCTCAACGTTTTATCATTCTAGACAATAGTGGTACCAGCTGGTAAAAGCAAGAATGCCTTATCGTATTTTTACCGCTCCCTAAGAAGCATTAGGGGTGAAGTGTGCATTTGTTATCTCACCGTAACACCTCTACAATTCAGTATCTAAGTCCCTACGCAAGCGAACGGAGCCTTAAAATACCCAGAAGATTAGCTCAATGAATATCGAGATATTAGAGGGGATATTATAATTCGCGTTTTTTTTTCTTCATAATATCTAAGAATATTAAGTTTATACGACTCGATGTAAGGATAACTTGTTTTTTTTTTTTCGTTTTTTTTTCTCCTCTCGCCAAGATTACAAAATTCGGGAAATATTAAACTCTTTACTACCTCTTTTTGTATATAGAATACATTATGGCGGGTTTAGCACACTAAAGATGCAGTGAGAGAAATGGAGCGTCATTCTATTCTTACGCTCGTTGAAAACCGTTACTTATCCAGAAGCCTCCTGAACGTAATTTAACTGTACCACGAACACGGCTACATTTATTAACTCAATAGTAGACTTTAGAATTACTTCTACAAAACATAATAATAATAATAATAATAATAATAATAATAATAATAATAATAATAATAATAATAATAATAATAATAATAATAATAATAATAATAATAATAAATAATAATAATAATATCTTTAATAATATATTCTAGGGTTTTACGCACAATAGCAACGACAGGGTTATGATAAACGCCGTACTATAGAACCCTAGAGACATCGAGCATCTGGGTTTCTTCAACGTACACCTAAATCTAAGCACATGGATCTCCATACACTACATTCACCCTCATCAAAAAAATTAAGGCAGCTTCGCCCTAGTGGTGCCAAGCCTGAAGGAAGTGTGGAGATCGACAGCCTTCTTTGTTTATCTGCGGTTTTCTCTTAGTTTCCTGCTCTGTTTCCTTCCTTTTCTCTTTTGCAGTTTTTTCTGGGTTTTGTTCTATTTATTTCTTCTTTTCTACGTATTTGTTTTCTTTTCTCTCTCTATTTCTTGCCTGCCTCTTTTTCAATTTTTATACATGGTTTGTGTGGCCGTGTTTCCCTAGCCATAGTAGTAATGTCCGCTCTTTATATCATTACCAAGGCGTTCGAAGAACAAGAGGAATGGGACTTCTCTTTGGCGCGAGCGCGTGCTCAGTATGCTACAACTGGCTATGCTATATGAGGTTTGTCCGGCGTTACGCCAAGCGACGACGGCAGCATACGACAGCCTGGCCCCCTAAAGTGTTCCGCACTTAAAAATGCAACCGGCGCGCCACCGTGGAGTACGGCCTCTGCGATTAGTTCCGGGAGCAAATCGCAGAGGCCATGCGCACCCTGCCGTGTAATGCTGCGACCTTACCCTTTGATCTGCACGCGCGCCAAGAAAGAAGGTCTTGCGACCAATGTTAGCAGTCACGTGAGCGTGAATCAACATTTATTGGGTCCAGCAAAACGCGATAAAACGCGCACCTGGCTAATCCCACGATGGGACCGACAGGTCTAGCTTGCCGGCCCGATCACTGGCACGCTGGACGGCCAGGATTTGGTCTTCATGCTTGGGACTTCGCAGGAGTGCGTCCCACTCTTCCTTGGTGAACTTCGGGCCCAACGACCCGCACTCCCAGAGCATATGCGACAAAGTAGCAGCCTCGCCACAGGCTGCGCAAGAGCTATTCGGGTAAATGTCCGGATATAAGTTATTGAGGGTCACCGGATTTGGGTAGGAGTTTGTTTGCAGGAGCCTGAGCGTGACCGCCTGCGGCCTGCTTAGCTTGGAATGAGGCGGGGGGGAAGACCCTTCTCTCTAAATAAAAGAATTTAGTAATTTCGTTGTTAGTGCTAGGAGCGTCCCTGTGTCCGGGGGGAAAGTCGTCCGATCCGAGGGTAGCGCGGTCGGTAAAGCCACGCGCAGCCTCGTGGGCCGACTCGTTGAGGTTCAGAGGAACCCCCCTCGATCGCCCCGACGTGGGCAGGGAGCCAAAAGATGGAGTGTGTGGAGCTGCCACTATTTTTGGCGCCTTTCATAATATTAACTACCTGACGGGCTACCCGGCCTTTTTGGAATGCCCTAACGGCCACCTTCGAGTCGCTATACACTCTGTCTCTCCGACCATCTTGCATGGCGAGTGCAATGGCCACTTGCTCGGCCACCTCGGGATCTGTCGTCCGAATCGAGGCGCAGTTGGTGACTTTGCCCATTGAATCCACGACGGAAAGCGCAAAAGCCTTGCCGTCTCGGTACGCGGCGGCGTCCGCGAAGCTTACGTCGATGTTATCCATGGTGAGTTCCTTCAGTATCTTCGAAGCTCTTGCCTTACGACGACCTGCGTTGTGCACGGGATGTACGTTGCGGGGCAGCGGAGCGACGATGAGCTTCTCCCTTATTTCTCTGGGGATTTGGGTGCTGCTAGACAAGTTCTTGTTTGGGGCGAGTCTGATCTCCTCTAGAATCCGCCTACCGGCCGACGTGGTGGAAAGCCGAGTTAGCTGGGCCCGTTCTTGAGCCTCGGCAATCTCCTCCATAGTGTTGTGTATGCCGAGCCGGAGGAGGTCTTGGGTATGCGTTCTTGCGGGCAGCCCGAGTGCTCGCTTGACGATTTTTCGAATGAGCGCATTGAGCTTGTCTCGCTCTGCTCTGAGCCAATTGTGCATGGCCACCGTGTAGGTCAAGTGACAAAGCACGAAGGCGTTGATGAGCCGAAGCAGGTTGTCCTCCTTGAGGCCTCTGCGTCGGTTCGTGACCCTTCGCACGAGGCGAAGAGCGTTGTCGGCTTTTGCAATGATTTTGCGCAATGCAGTGCCGTTGCCGCCGTGCGATTCGATTAACATACCCAGGACTCTGATGGTGTCGGCCCTGGGTATTGGGTCGCCACTTCGAGTGAACAGGTGAATGTCGCTTTCGGAGACCGGCTTCCAGCCCTTAGGTCTGCGTCCTTTTTCTTTTCTGTAAAGCAGCAGCTCAGATTTTGTCGGGGAACACCTGAGTCCGGTGGGCAGCAGGTACTGTTCCGTCACGTCGACGGCCTCTTGCATGGCACTTTCCACTTGCCCTTCACTACCACCGGTGCACCAGATCGTTATGTCATCGGCGTAGATGGTGTGGTTGATACCTTCTACTTGGGCCAGCTTCTTCGAGAGTCCGACCATGCAGATGTTGAAGAGAGTGGGCGAAATGACAGAGCCTTGCGGCGTACCCCGTGCACCCAGGAGCACTTCGTCGGACACAAAGTCACCAAACCGCAGCTTCGCCTTCCTCCCCGTCAGGAACGAACGGACGTAGTTATACAGTCTGGGTCCCAGCTCGAGGTCCGCGACAGAAGCCAGGATGTATTTGTGCAGAGCGTTGTCAAACGCCTTCTCGAGGTCGAGCCCGAGCAAGGCCCTGGTGTCCCTGGTACTGCCGTCGATGATCTGATGTTTTATCATCTTCATGGCATCCTGTGTCGTCAGGCCGGCGCGAAAGCCAATCATGTTGTGGGTATAGACATCGTTGTCTTCAAGATATCTACTTCGTCTATTGAGGACGACGTGCTCCGCCACTTTCCCGACGCAGGACGTGAGAGAGATGGGTCGGAGGTTATCAACATTCGGAGCCTTGCCCGGTTTGGGGATCAACACGGTGTTCTATAACTGCAGATGAGGTGCGGCACAGTGAAATGGTAAAGATGCCGACAGCACCAACCGTTCGCACAAATTTTCTGTACTGCGCCATGTGCGTGGTAAGATTTCTACTGGAGTCACCGCTGTGCTATGCCTCTCAGTCATATTATTGATTTGGAAGGTAACGATGCTAATCTTGGTTTTCTCAATCTCTAGCTTTCAACACAGAAAAACTGAATACCTTTACCCAGTTCTCGCTATTTGACGACGTGAGCAGTGGTGACACCTGTATTGTTTTGACCGCCATGTGTATTTCTTAGCTGATGATCCACCCAATGAAGCATAGTTAGCTACGTGCAGTCAACCGTAAAAGTTTACGGACCACGCGAGCACGTGGCCAAGAGCCTCTTCGCGACATATCCGCACCGTAAGCGGCGATCGACAGCAACGTTACGCCCAAGGCGCATTCTTCCCATAACCGATGGCCTGTCCATTTCTTCACTAGGCTTGAATATTTCCTTCGGCAGCCGTGGCTACGCGCTCCTGTCACGAGAGCAGTATATCATCATCACTGTTATCACTCGCAATCTTTACCACAAAGTAATATCTATCCACCCAACGGCACAGCGTTCGAGGCATGCCGTGACAGCTGTCATTCTGTTATCAAAGCTGAAGTGTCAAGGGAAGAAGAGAAGAAATGGTAGAGAAGGAAAGGCACGGAGGTTAACCAGTCCAGGATAACCGGTTTGCTACCCTGCACGTGGGAAGGGGATGGGGGAGATTGAAAGAGGGAGGGGAAAGAGTGGAAAGAGAGAGAAAGATAGCACATAACACAGCACACACACAAACAAGCAGTCATTGACAGTCCATCACGCTGGTGTGGTACACGACACCGCTGTCAGAGCCGCTTGTCCAAGTTCGTTTTTCTTAGAAACCTCAGTAGTTCCTTGGTCACCTTCAGCTGCGATGTCCTCTGTGAACGACATTCAAGAATAGATTCAACAGACATTTGTCTATTGTCACGGTCCGCTAGAACAGACGCCAGTGACTGTCTCTGAACATCATATAGCGGGAATGCTTCAGATAAACACATTGCGTAAAAACAATGGAGTGACAATACGCTACGCACCAGTAGAAATTTTGTATACCTGTGCATAATGAGAAGACTGTTTTCCGGCACAGCGCATCGGTAGAGATGTTAGGTAGCGCACCGCTATTCGGCACGGGCAGGCAGTTTTGCCCGCGCTCACGTGGTCTGTACACTGTTGTGGTTGACGGCTATATGCTGTTGCAGCTAGTGTGACATGAAATACTGCAATGTTAAACATTGGTGCATTCTAGCTTTTTTTTTTTTGTATGTCGTGATTTCCTTCCTCTTTTTAGGGCAAGCTTTACGTTTGTTCATACTTCTTTCTCTGTCTTCGTTTTTTGTTCCTCTGCATTTTGGCCTCGCCTCAAATTACGAACAGTATCCCGGTCGCTCGCACCACTCTGACTCATACGCCGGCCTTAATTAAACACACCGTCAAGAACCGGGTGCTCTAACAATTCATGCCTAATTGTCTTCTTTTTGGTTTATGTGGCTCTCCAGTTCCGAACCTCGACTTCCTGTGCACTTTATTCCGCTGGCACAAAATCGTTCTTTTAAGCAATATTGTTGTTTTTTGCATGTTTTAAGGGTGGCGCCAACGAGGAACACGGGGGGGGGGGGGGCGATAGCAATATTGTTTTTTGCATGTTTTAAGGGTGGCGCCAACGAGGGGGCACGGGGAGGGGGGGGGGGGCGATAGCCCTGCTTAGTATTCGCCCGTCCCCCCTTTGTCCCTCGAAGATCAAAAATAATTGAGACACAGCAGTTTCCCGCCTCCTTGCGCCTCCGAAGGGACTCGCTTGAAGTGGGTGTCCCCCAGTACGAAAAATTTTGGCGACGCCCCTGCAATGTTTGTTATTGGCTTTGGATTCTTGCGTTTGATTAGTTTTGCATACCGGTGATGCACAATGAAAATACAGAGAGAGAGAGAGAGACTACAAAAACAAGTGACTTATTGGGCAGTGAGAAGGAGTTTACCAGTTATCTCGGTTTTCTTATGTAAGGTCTAGTTATAGTATAGAATTAAGAGAAGGAATAATAAATACAACGAATTTTGGGGTGCGTTTCCGTTAGTACATAAATAGGGAGCAACCTCCGTTACAGAAATATTTTGTTTGAAACACGAGACGTTGCTTCGCAAAAAGTACGTAAGGGTGGGCGTTCTTATTGGGGAAAATAAAATAAAGAAGGACAAAATTGAAGGACACTTTCTAAATTTCAAAGTGTGTTCGGCGAAAGCCTGTGCCCATTCGACTGACTATGTCATCTTTTTTTTTCTTTTTTTTTGCATGTATAGAGTTGAGTATGGCGTTTGATATCGGGAGAATCCACATTCTTGGGGCGCTTCTCCGAACCGCTTGCCGTGGAATCGCTTGCCGGCGCTCCTGCCCTTCTCCTGTGAGAGACAGTCGCGCTAGCTGGTTTCCGCTCAAACCGCAAGTACTGTATATCGGCGAATATAAGCACTACGTATATTATTAATGAAGGGTTCATCGTTAGTTTTAATATTATTATGTTTGGCTGACCAGCGATGTCAGACTACCGAACGAAAATTACCAGGACATTCACGTTTCCGAAATGAAACCAGCGACACAATTGTTTGTCTGTATCATGACTAGGAACGGACAAAGGAACGGACGGACGGACGGAAGGACGTGAGCATGAGACATTAAAGGCTTTCGTGTTAATGAGCCGCCATAATTAGCGCTCGCAAGGTGCGACGGAGGACGCTGCATTTTAAAAATCCGCGTGCCTGTTCAGCCACAGTAACGGGATTAGTTGTCTCCTGCCCCTGCCCACCACCTTGTCAAAAAAAGTTATACGAGGCGAAGTGCTAAAAGTTACGCTATGCCTCCAACAACCTGCACGTGCACGCGTTATGTGCAGTCGGTTACAAGCTAACAACAAATACAAGCTCCACCCGCAAAACCATGGCGCACTTGTCAATCACCTATGTAAGTCAGTCGTGCAAGCTGGCTTCCCTTCAAACCTGGAGTATTTTTTCTGTGCTGCTCTAAATGCCTTGCATATAAAAACTAAAGGTTCGTTCTTCCTCCCTAAAATATGAGCTTTGGCTAAGCAGCGATGTCAGGGCCTCTGATGAAATTTGCCAGGACATTCAAGTTTTCTACTTAAAACCAGTGACACGAACATACGTCTGTATGGGTACACAAACAATCTAAACCTCCCGGAAAGTGCTTCACGTCTTATCTACAATCTAAGCCGCGCCGACAGCGCTTGACGTCTTACCAACTATCTAAACCTCGCGGAAAGCGCTTGCCGTCACGGTTACGAACCACCGTGATTTGCTAGAACGTATACATGTTAGACAGTTTTGCCTGCTAATGGAGCTTTATTTTTGTAGCATTAGCTACACTGGCCTAGCCAAGCCCGTGTCGCGCGCCTCCTCAAGAGCCGTGCTGCGCATGCGGGCGGATCAGTGATGTCACACGGCGCACCGGAGCCGGCACCTCCCGCGCACTCCGCCGCCGCCGCGCGCGACTCACCGCTGCCGGTCTGCGCATTCCATAGGAGTGACGTCGTAGCCGTGGTAGACGCAGTGGCGCCGGCGCGCGCGCAGCTATTCGCCTTCGCTGTGCAATCGCCGTCTGTCACTGCGCTGGAGTCGCGGCGCTTCTGACTGGCGTTTGCCAGTGTGGTATAGCCATGGATAAGGAGAGCGCAAATGCTGCTCAACGGCGCAGAAGAGCGGAGAAGCTTCACTCATCAGATCTCGAAGTAGTTGCCTGGCAATTAGCGTCCCAAGCTGGCATTTGGGATTCATGGAAGTGGGATTTGGGATTCACCACCACTGATCATGTCTATCAGAGACAGACAATTCCAAATACTGCGTTGGGGCCATAGAGACGGCAGCGTGTTACTTCACTGATCACCGAGCCGTCTTTGTGGCAAGAGAGAAGCAACTTGACGTTGAGCAAAAATTAATATACATGTGCCACATAATACGTATACCGTGTGTGTGTCATTGGAGCAGCAGTAAGCATGATAATCAAGCTAATCCTAGACAATCTAGACAATCAGGAAAGCTAAGAATAATCAGCTGAACCTTTGCTAACGTTACGCATATCCTGGCATAGCCCAGCTAAGCCACTGCAACATTTTTTTAAATGCGAATGCATTTCATAGTCGGGCTATGTCAGGCATCCGGCGTTGTCGTTGTGCGGCGTTGGCGTTGTGCGGCGTTGTCCGCGGAGGAGGAGGAGGAGGATAGGTTGAGGAGGTGTGCGCGCCGGCAGGTGTTAGATGTGAAGCATCTTATGGCGAAGCTTAATCCGGTGGTGGTCGTGTACGGCGTGACCGCCCTTACTGCGCATGCGCAAACCCTTTCAAAAAAAATAAAAATAAAAAAAACCTCCTCTCTCCCTCTCTCCCCTAGGCATCCCTCCCCCGCGGCAACCACACCCTCACTGCGCATGCGCCTCCCCTCCTCTCTCCCCTGCTACGCTCCCCCCTCTCTCCTCTAGGCATCCCTGCCCGCGCCGTCCACACTTCCACTGCGCATGCGCGTCCCACCTCTCTTCACCTCTCCTACGCTCCCCCCCTATCTTCTCTAGGCATCTCTGCCCGCAGCGCCCACACTCCCACTGCGCATGCGCGCCCCCCCTCTCTCTCTCCTACGCTCCCCCCTCTCCCTCTCTCGCCTCGCGACGCCGACACAGGCAGCGTCTGCTAGCGAGTTTCTTGGTTGAAAAAAAACCCGGCAGATCCCACGCACCGTGGGAATCGATGTGATGCGAAGCAGCCAGCAAGGAGCAAATCATGCTGTACATAATATGCAGGTCATTATTTACATGATAGGACCTGTCATTTGTGTTCGTCAAACAGTCACGTCGCGAAATACAAATTTTGGTGTATATCAATCTTGCGAATTGGACGCAAGCGCACCACGAGCGTGGCATGTAAGTGGCATTGTAGATGACATGCATGCCAAGATTTACATGTTACCACCTGCCACTTATGTTCGCTTAATTTTTTACCTCAAAACACAGCGAGACGCGAGACCAATCTGCCTCCATTTCGCATGCGTTCGTATTCTCGCGCTCTGCGCATCGTGCAGACGCCATCCGCGTTCCAGCGTTTAAATTGACGGACAATTTGTCAATTCCAAAGTGTGTTCCTCGAACGCCTGTGCCCACTGAGACGGGGTCGGTCAGAATGAAACGTGATGCGCGCGTCTCCCTCCTTCCATGATTAGAGACGCTGGGCAATGCGACGTTACGCAAGCAAAGCGCGAGCGCTGTAGAGTCCAACGCGACCAGCGTCCGTTTGCGCGCCCCGGCGCCCACCTGGCACTGTGCCAGGGCACGGCTGGAGGGACGGATGGACGGACGGGCGGACGCGAGCATGAGACATTAAAGGCTTTCACCTTAAAATTTGGTGCATATCAAGCTGGCGAAACGGCCACAAGAGTGTCATGAGCGTGGCATGCAAGTCATGTTGCACATGACATGTCATGATTTGCATATCAACCACTTGTCATTTATCCTTGTCATACAATCACGTCGCTGAATACCATATTTGGTGTATATCAAGCTAGCGAAACGACCACGGGAGTACCATGAGTGTGGCATGCAAGTCATGTTGCGCATGACATGTCATGGTTTCCATATTAAAACGTCATTTATGCCCGTCATACAGTCACGTCCCTAAATACGAAGTTTGTTGCATATCAAGCTAGCGAAACGGTCACTAGAGTGTCATGAGCGTGCCATGCAAGTCATGTTGCACATGATATGTCACGATTTCCGTATTACCACTTGGCAATTATGTTCGTCATACAGTCACGTCAGTCAATACCTAATTTGGTGTATATCAAGCTAGCGAAACGGCTGTCAGCGCGCTATGAGCGTGGAATGCAAGTCATGTTGTATATGACATGCAGGTCATGATTTTCATATTACCACCTGTCATTTATGCTAGTCATACAGTCACGTACCTCAATACCAAACTTGGTGTATATCAAGCTAGCGAAATGGCCACGAGAGTGTCATGAGCGTGGCATGCAAGTCATGTTGCACATGACATGTCATGATTTCCATATTACCACTTGGCATTTATGTTCGTCATACAGTCACGTCACGCAATACCAAATTTGGTGTATATCAAGCTAGCGAAACGGCCGTCAGCGCGCCATGAGCGTGGCATGTAAATCATGTTGTACATGACATGCACGTCATTATTTGCATATTACCACCTGTCATTTATGTTCGTCATACAGTCACGTCACTCAATCCCAAATTTGGTGTATATCAAGCTAACGAAACGGCCGCGAGCGCGCCATGAGCGTGGCATGTAAATCATACTTTTCATGAAAAGTTATTCATGATTTTCATGATATGACCAGCCATTTATGTTCGTCATACAGTCATGTTATGCCATACCAAATTTGGTATAAATCCCATTAACGATACGGCCAGGAGAGCACAAAGTCGTAGGCGGCTAGATAGATAGATAGATAGATAGATAGATAGATAGATAGATACGCTCAAAGTCGCCGAAGTTCGCTAAGAAATGCTTCGCATTTAAAACCGACTGCTCGCGCTGCACAACCGTTCACTGGCCACCCCGTATATATGGCAATGAATCTTGACCTCCAAGGTGGTGCCGGTGGGAGATTTCTCCTGTGCGTTGTTGAACAATAAAAATTCGCAGCGTGCGCGTTAACTAAAAGCGGTCTGCGGCGGAGCTCGGCGGAGCTATATATGAAAAAAAAAATTTAAAAAAATAAATAAAAAAAATTAAAAAAAAACAAGAAAAAAGCAAAAAAAAAAAAAGGCGCTGTGCCGTGCTCCCGACCGGGCTGCAGAAATTAGGCGCCTTTCCCTTCTTCGAACCACAACCACCATATATAAATGGAGTGAAGCGCGCGCGAAATGCATTCGCATTTCCTCACGATTTCCCTTCGGGGAGGTGGGGGCTTTTTTTTTATTTTATTTTTTGTAAGATTGCACCAACTATTGCTAGGAGGCCATTTGAAAGATGATAATTGGGAACTCAGACATCTCCTGGTTTTCGAGCCAAGTTTGTTATGAGCTACAGATTTAGGTGGTGGCGGAGGCGCTGTGCGCGATAAACCAGGCGCCACTGAGTGTACCGAAATAACTGTGACTTTTGCGTCTCAGCCGGTGTATTGATCGTGCCCCGCCACCCTTCGAAAGCGTTTTGCACCTAACGTGATTTTGCACTGCCTCCAAGAACAGAGGCGCCGTACCTTTTAGCATTGCCTCCGTGATCGGATCACATTGGACCAAGTTATGGTGTCATTTAATGACGGCATCGTGTGACGCCACATCACGTGATGCCACAGCAATGTCACGATGACGTCTTAATGACGTCAATCTTTGTTGATCTGTGACTTCATATGGTGACCTCATCGCGTGATGATTTTTTTGCATCACTCCTCCCCGATGCCGCCGGACGACGATGACGCCGCCGACAGTCGAATTTCGCGTTTGATGAGGCATCTAAGGATTTCGCCTTAGTATATGAACATTTGTTTTAACTCCTGCGCTTCTCTTTGTACCCGGGCCCACACGCTGTGACGGCGAGTTCCTTAACCACTACTCTGCTCGAATCCATGCTTGTAAGATATGAACATATGTGACCAATATGAGTACGTTCTACTTGCGGTACAAGACAGGTATAGCAAGATAACACTAATCTATGAACGTTTCGCTTAATTTTGTGAGCGTGAAATAAGAACCCTCTGCTGGACAAGATGTAAAGCCGACGGGGAGGACTGTACACATGAGGAAAATTTAGAGTGCGAAATTGTGATGGCAGACACGCGTTTCAGTGGTTGCGGGATGCGCTAGGCATGGAACGCCCTTCGAGGCGCTGACGAGTGCTGGAGAGAGAAGACGAAAGAGGCCACGCCGTTGCCGCCCGAAAACGGCTGCTACCTACAATAAAACGCAATACTTACGCATCACTTACACAACTCTCAAACCAGATCCCACGTGAATGTTTTTATAGGAGTACTGACACGAGTTTTCAATATTTGTGCGTTGTTGCTCTAAATAAAAACGTGGGTGTCCAGAACCCCAAAAAGAATGTCATGGTGCTTGGGATGCACTGAATATATTTTTAATACTGATACCTTAAAACAGCTATTTCGATTTCGTTATCGAGAGGGTGGCTTCGCAGTGACGTGTCAAGAGAGGTCTAACGTAACGGCAAGACTGCAACTCGCGAAATACTAGCATCAGCTGCCTATTTGCTGTCAGTCGCACGTCATTCACGTAAACAACGATCAGTTAATTGTCGTCCAGAGACTCTGACAGTGGTTTCTACGATTTAGGCTGCATGCAGGACGCAAATTTCGCAAACCCAGAGAACTCTGTTGACTTGTGACAATCTCCATTCCTGTGGGGCTGGCTTGCAGATGAGGGACGACGAACTTTGAAATCAAAGTAAAATATTTTGTACGCGTTGTCTGGCTCCGGTGTGTGGAGAGCGATGACAGTGCACAACCATGGAAACGAAAGATGTCGCTTTTGGGGTGCCTCAAAATCATGTCAGTATAATATACTCCTTTAAAGCGAAAGCCTTAGATGCCTCAACCAGTGTTGCGGAGTTGCCACTCCGGCATTGGAATGACTCCGGAATCATTCCACATTTTCGCGACCCTGGAATGGAATGGGAATGGAATGGGGACAACGCTTGGAGGAATGGAATGGGAATGGAATAAAGCGCCTTTTGCACGGAATGGAATGGGAATGGAATTACGTCTTTTTCCGAAAATAGAGCACGTTTTCGTCTACGCGCTGTTTTTCAAACTTCAAACATTAATAAGTCAGAGCCTCGAATTTCACAATAAAGCAGAATTTTTAACATGGCTTGGCTGATTACAAGCACGGTACATTAATAAGCAACGCTCGTACTACAATTATGTCCTTAGATAGACTGTGTTGCTCCGAAGTCTCTCTATTCTTCGCGTAACCGCGGCTCTATGCCGTTGGTGTCCGTCGTGCGGAGCTACGACGGCGGCATACCTCTACGCCTTGTGATTTGTTTCTTTTTTTTTGTCCTCTGCGGCACCCCAACCACCTGCTATCTCCCCACCCTTCACTTCTTTGTTTTTGCATCTGTAGCCGTCGGCGCCTTGGACGCATATACGAAAAAGCGCTCCTCTAAAGGCCTGACCACACGCACCCGTTGCAGCGCGTCACCGCGTCGCTTTTTGACGCGGCGCCGTGCTCTCTCCCTATGGAGAGGGAGGGCGCGTGGCTACGCGAAGCTGCGCGTCCCCTCTCTCCTTAGGGAGAGGGCGCGACGCCGCGTCAAAAAGACGCGCGCTGACACGCTGCAACGAGTATGTGTGGTCAGGCCATTAGTTGTGATGCGTATTGACGCTGGCGCGATGCTGGTGTTCACTGCAAGCTTTCGCATACCAGCTTGCGCGCCGTGTCCCTTCATACTCCCCCCTCCCCCCCCGACCCTTTTGCAATACTGTATCCCCTGTCTAGGCAGATGGGCGCCTTTGCCCGAAACTCTGCCGGCGAAGGTTTGTAAGTCAGCGCAGCACACACGCGTGGCAAAACTGCTTAGTGTTTTAGAACACTACTTTTGTCAGCATAAAAATATGCTATGTCGTCATTTTAGCATAAACACGTTTAAGACTAAACAATATTAAAACATCAACATTCGTTCAAACATGCTGACCATGCAAATACGATAAGGGCTCGGGAGAACTGCCCCTATGGGAATTAGTAGGGGGGTTGTACTGCACGAGATATGTCACCAAGCTACTATCCCTCGACCTTGGTAACGTGTTTTGCGTACTTTTGCAGTTCATCTGATGACCTCAGTTTTACGGGGCGTTCATTCTTAACTCGATAAAACTATCAAGACGTCTTTACTACGTTGAGGAATCACAGGAACGGAATTGAACAGCCCGGCCATTCCCGGAGTGGGAATAGGCTAAGTTTTTTCATTCCGAGGAATTGAATGGAATGGAATTGCGGCAAGTTCTAATTCCCCGGAATGGAATTGGAATGGAATGGAGGCGTCCATTCCGCAACACTGGCCTCAACAAACGTGAAAATTGACCAGCGGCGTCCGCGGCGTTATGGAACAAATCATCATCACGTGGTCAGGTCACTATATGGCGTCATCATGATATCACAGATCGCAAAATGTGCGATAATAACTTCACACGATGACGTCATCACAACGCCGTCGCCAACCAATCACGGAGGCAGTGGAAAACCGAGTGAGGCGCCGAAGCTTGCATTGCCTCTGAACCTGCAGCTAGTACAAAACTATACGTTAGGTGCAGAACGCTTTCGGGGGAGTGCGCGCAGAAAAGCTAGTTTCCACGTATGTGATACAGAGATTGGAAAAACCTCACCGCTCACCAGTGGTTCAATAAAAGGGAACAAGGGAACATACGGGCTTAAAACGCCGATTAAAGCCGTGAACGAAACACCAAGCGTAAGTTTTTAGCGTGATACGTTTTTTTTTATAAATGCGAGCCCGGATTGTCGCATCGAAAGCGGCTGATCGCCGACAAGTCCACGATCGAGACGAGCATCAGTTATTGGAAAATATGACTTCATCACGTCATGTGATGAAGTCATCATTTGACGTTACGGTGACGTCGCACATCACGTCATATGATGACGCATCACGTGATGATGATGATTTCTTGCATCACTCTTGTTGACGCCGATGCCGCGGGACGACGGTCGAAGCCGACGGTCAATTTCCGTGTTTGATGAGACATCCGCGGTTTTCGCCTTAAAATTAAAGCACGACTATGCCGACCTAAGCCATTTTCTTAAGCCCGGTAACATTACGAGAATATTAGCTATACCGTTTCTCAGACACTGTACGCTTGAAAACGAAGAAAAAAAACCGGCAGATCCCACGCACTGTGGGAATCGATGTGATGCGAAGCAGCCAGCAAGGAGCAAATCATGCTGTACATAATATGCATGTCATTATTTACATGTTAGGGCCTGTCATTTGTATTCGTCATACAGTCACGTCACGCAATACAAATTTTGGTGTATATCAAGCTAGCGAACTGGACGCAAGCGCACCATGAGCGTGGCATGTAAATGGCATTGTAGATGACATGCATGCCATGATTTTCATGTTACAACCTGCCACTTATGTTCGCTTAATTTTTTACCTCGAATCGCAACGAGACGCGAGACCAATCTGCCTCCGTTTTGCATGCGTTCGGATTCTCGCGCTCTGCGCATCATGCAGACGCCATCCACGTTCTAGCGTTTAAATTGACGGACACCCTGTCAATTCCAAAGTGTGTTCCTCGAACGCCTGCGCCCACTGAGACGGGGTCGGTCAGAATGGAACGTGATGCGCGCGTCTCCCTCGTTGCATGATTAGAGACGCTGGTCACAGCGACGCTACGCAAGCAAAGCGCGAGCGCTGTAAAGTCCAACGCGACCAGCGTCCGTTTGCGCGCCCCGGCGCCCACCTGGCACTGTGCCAGGGCACGGCTGGAGGGACGGACGGACGGGCGGACGTCGGACGTGAAAATGAGACATTAAAGGCTATCACCTTAAAATCTGTATGTCAAGCTGGCGAAACGGCCACAAGGGTGTCATGAGCGTGGCATGCAAGTCATGTTGCACATGACAGCCACTTGTCATTTATCCTCGTCATACAATCACGTCACTGAACAGCGAATTTGGTGTATATCAAGCTAGCGAAACGGCCACGGGAGTACCATGAGTGTGGCATGCAAGTCATGTTGCACATGACATATCATGGTTTCCATATTACCACTTGTCATTTATGCTCGTCATACAGTCACGTCCCTCAATACGAAGTTTGTTGTATATCATGCTAGCGAAACGGCCACGAGTGTGTCATGAACGTGGCATGCAAGTCATGTTGCACATGACATGTCATGACTTCCGTATTACCACTTGGCATTTATGTTCGTCATACAGTAACGTCACGCCATACCAAATTTGGTGTATATCAAGCTAGCGAAACGGCTGTCAGGGCGCCATGAGCGTGGCATGTAAATCATGTTGTACATGACATGCACGTCATTATCTGCATATTACCACCTGTCATTTATGTTCGTCATACAGTCACGTCACTCAATCCCAAATTTGGTGTATATCAAGCTAACGAAACGGCCGCGAGCCGGCCATGAGCGTGGCATGTAAATAACTTTTCATGACAAGTTATTCATGATTTTCATGATATAACCAGCCATTTATGTTCGTCATACAGTCATGTTATGCCATACCAAATTTGGTATAAATCCCATTAACGATACGGCCAGGAGAGCACAAAGTCGTAGGCGGCTAGATAGATAGATAGATAGATAGATAGATAGATAGATAGATAGATAGATAGATAGATAGATAGATAGATAGATAGATAGATAGATAGATAGATAGATAGATAGATAGATAGATAGATAGATAGATAGATAGATAGATAGATAGATAGATAGATAGATAGATAGATAGATAGATAGATAGATAGATAGATAGATAGATAGATACGCTCAAAGTCGCCGAAGTTCGCTAATAAATGCTTCGCATTTAAAACTCGCGCAGCTCCTTCATCACTATTTATACATTGCTATACCCTCGTCCGCTTATAGACGTTATGCGCTTTATGTGAATACTTAAATAAACTGAAACTGACGAAATGAACCTTCGTTCTCAACCTGGTCTAATCAAAACTTCCTGGTCCGCTTTGGTTCGAAAGAAAATTGTTTCCAGATTGACCTCCGGACTTACCGCTTAGGACGGTCGTGCAGAAATATTGAGTCAACTGCGAAGCAGGGCAGAAGTTATGAAAAACAAAAGAAGATAACATTTCTGAGAAGGGTGGTAAGAAAAGAAACACGTGGAAGAAGGCATGATATTCCTGGCTCTCCGACGTCAAATTTTGATATCGAAAGGGCCGTATCCCAACCTCGTTCGGAAAAGTTAAATACAGGGAGTTTCTACGGTTACCGAGTACGGTATAGGCTCGATTTCTGATGACTGAAACGTACAGGTCGACAAACACGAAGCCTCTCTTATTCAAAAATAAAGTGAAAGATCTGTGTTGGTTCTTATGTGGATTATTTTTTACAGAGTACGCTTTTGATATTATGCAATAGTTGTTTTGCGTCTGCATTTGTGAGATACTTCCTGTTGAATAATTTCATAATATTTTTCTCTGCTTCTTACTGAATATTCAATAAAAGTGGATTGCATTCACTTCTTTTCAATGTAGGTCTCTCAAAATTTTCGGCATGACGAAATACCGGGAAATGAAAGACTACAAAATGTTGACCACCTTAGGCTGCAGCTCGCCGTTTCCTCAAAAGGGCACATAGTAGGTCATCGATACGCTGTTTGACGGTATATTATGGTCGATAACAATATTCTGAAGCATATCTAGTTATTTATAAGTATGAGCTTCATCCAGCGGCTCTCGTAGTCAGTGAAATAGATGTGGCGCCACAGAAGTGCGCGTGGATGGAATTTCCTGCGGAGGTCGTGGGTTCGTCTCCGCCAGCTCGTCCATTTCCATTGAACTACTCTTCCATTTCCCGATTTGAGAATTCGAGATCGGGTGGCTAGGTTCGTCTTGGGACGGTACAAGAGAGGGGACAGCTGCACTCAAATGACAAATGAGCTTGGGTGGGAACTGCTTTCCTCGCGTCGGCAAAAATTGCGACTGAAGTTCTTTTTTTCAAATATATCATAATAAAACAGGAATTAACAAAGAAAAATACCTTAAGGAACCTGATTACTATTCATCTAGAACTGACCATGTTTTCAAAATAAGAGAATTGCGTACCAAGACGAACCTATTCGCAAAATAATTTTTTGTTAGAACTATTAAAGAGTGGAATGGGTTGTCTGAAATGCAAGTGTGCTGTAAAAACGAAGAATTGTTCATGTCACTGCTGTAACCCCCCTAACCCCCCTGCTGTAACGCCTTCGGGCAATGCGGGGTAATCTTTGAATAAAGAATAGGAGGCATATTGTGACTACCTTCTTCGCCAGCAACTGCAAATTGCGAAGTGCGGATTAGCAGTTCTGAAGTGCGCCATTTGATGTCACGCGTGCGTACGTACCACAGAACCGCCTCTGCCTTGTGTACAGGACAGGGCGCGAGCCGGATCGCCATAGCTCTCACTGAATCGTCGATACATGAAATTCGAGGTATTCGCCTCACTTCCACTTCCGTCTGTGTAAATGGCATCCGTAACTACTGCCTAATCACGGGGCCATTGTAAATGTGCAGACGATGAGTGCAGACCCTTTGTCTAGACCACTGCCTAATGAGAATGGCATCTTATGTGTGCCTCCTCTGTAGACATTGTATACCTGGGAGCCTCTCACCCATTTGATAAGGACGCTATATATGCTAAGCGTAGACACTGTAGGACGTCCACACCCTATATGCGAAGCGTCCTTTGTGAAACTATATAGTAGGCACATGCCCGCCAAGTTAATGAGAGCGTACCACGAACCCCGTTTAATTTGCTTCACACACTGGCAGCGTACGACTTGTTCGCGGGGTCCGCCGTGCTCGTCGACTTATTCGCCCCAAAATATAATTTACATCTGAACACGGTATTCCCTGTCTGGATCTCTTTCTTTTCCTAGCGCACTTGATTTGTGAACCCTTCCTGACATTAGAGGCACTTATGCATCAATCGGCGTGACTGGATTGCAAGCAAAATAAAAAACAACGAAAAGAAAATTTGTGGGCATGAATATTTTGTTGTTCTTTCTTATGACCAAAAACAGTACGCAGTGCTCCTATGAGAAAGGGCCACGATTAAGGCAGGGAATTTCAAACAATAAGTCTGACCTCCACTTCCTGCTTTACTAATGAATGGTTTGCCAAGAAATTGTCTCCTCAGGACCGCGTGAACGCCCACTTACCAACAAACAAGTTGTTGGCATGGATCTTTGAAGATATTGTTCCAGGAACAATGAAATACCTTTTGTCTTAATTAATGCGTGCAAATGAGTGGTGGATAGACAAGCAACGCTGAACAATAATAACTATACTGTTAACGAGCAAAACGAAATGGATATGAAAACTGAGATGTGGTAAACGTGAGAGCGGTGCTCAAGCGCAGTTCACATAAAATTCGAAAGTGGCGCAGAGTATAGTCTGAACCCACAAGCACAGCAAGTATGATAACTTGTAAGAGAACACAATGAAGTGGGAAACAAAAAATAAAATTCGGACATAGGCACGGGTAATTCGCTCAAAGTTGAAGTAAGAGCACTGGGTAATAGGAAAGCACTATTAAAGAAGGGAAAATACTACATTTTACCTGCGTTGAGTGCACACACAGATTTACCGAAAAAAGACAGGGGAACTATTGATGCGGGATTATGGAGAACCCCCGGAGACCGTCGGGTAAATGATGCGAATGGAGGCACCATCTTTTCAGCTGGGGCGTAAATGGCTTTACGCCTGTGTGTGCCTAAAGGAAAACAACCACAGTGATAAAATAAACATACGCACTCTAAGCGGTGTGGTAAAAGCTTTGGCTGCCCAACAGATTGCCGGGAAGCGGTAGACGCGACGAATACACTAGCGCCAAAAAGCGTCGTTTGGGTTTTCTCTCTCTGTCTTTCTTTCCTCGGCCACCTTTATTTTTTTTTCTACTACAAGACTCTAGATATGCGAGCTTCTTGTTTTTATTTCGTCCGGAAGCGGTTATCCGTGAAATGCTTTCACAGCCTAAAGCTGCTTGCCTGTTTCTTTTCTTTTGATTTGGTATGCCTCCTCGGTCCAGACGGTTTTTGTAGTCTACGGAATTCGTACCCTTTCTTTCTTTGTTTCTTTCTTTCTTTCGTTTCTTCTTTGTCCCTTTCTAGCTTTCTTTCTCTGTGCTGTTGCTATTGGGCAGTACAGTTATTTTCTTCTCACTTTTGCGCACGATTGCTCAAGCGTGGAATGAAGGCAGCCAGGATCGTGCAGAAACTGTTTTTTTAATTATGTCGGGGGGCGGCAAATCTGTGTCAGGAGAGAATGATCATAATAGTACGACGAAACTAGGCACTTATACCCGGTGCTGTGTTATTATTTTTTTTTATTAATCTTCTTCTTGAATTTGTGTTCTCCTCCACCATTACTGGTTCCTGAGCGCATTTCACCGTATAGGTGTCTCCACCATTCAAAGGTTATCGTTTTGCATTTTAATTGTGATGCCACGCTGTATGGTTGTAATATGCAATTGCTTCATTTTTTAAAATAATTTGTAGTGTCCAATGAAAGCTTGATCCCTACTGAATTCGAAAACTAATATGAGAGTTCTCAACATTGAGCACGCATAGCATTTTGTTTTTGTCAAAAAGCAGCGGCTGTGGCCAAAGGGCTTCTTCAGATGCCGAGCGAATGCGGTTCCTACAACTGAGGAAGGAAATCGATTCTGCGGACTGATGGTTCTTGTGAGGCGAATTGTAGCGAAGGGGCATGTAGGAAAAGGGTGTTTCAGCTCCACTAACGTGGAACGCGGAGAGCGGCGAAGCATGCTGTTCACGGGTCTAATTGGAGCCCCCCAGTTTTAGGGGCGATGCCCCTAAAACTGGGGGCTCCAATTAGGTGCTTGACACAGAGACCCGCAGTCCGCTTTTAATTAACGCGCACGCTGCGAATCCTTATTGATCAACTACGCAAAAGAGAAATCGCCCACCGGCACTACATTGCAGGACAAGGTCTAGTGATCTAGTGCCTATTGCCTATTTTACGGATGGGTTTGAGGGTCGCCATATTGGGCAGTTAACCTTTGTGTTTTGTATTAGATGCGAAGCATCTTATGCTCGGGGCTCTGTCCGTCCCTCCCGCGTCCCCCCGTCCCCCCGTCCCGCGTCCCGCGTCCCGCGTCCGGCCACTGTCATGAAGTAGGGAAGCACCCATTATGCGAACCAGAACCCTGTAGTAATATGAAGGCCGTCAACCCAAACACAGTCATCAGAGTCATGGCCGAGAGCACAGAGAGGCTGCTTAGCAATGGCTAGGCAGGTGGTGTTTTTCGCCCAGGTTGACCCCATTCCTTGAGTCATGGCCGAGAGCACAGACAAGCTGCTTAGCAATGGCTAGGCAGGTGGTGTCTGTCACCCAGGTTGACCCCATTCCTTAATCTTGCTTGCATGTGTTTGGAGGGGCTTAGTCCGTCCCTCCTTCCCGCGTCCCACACCACCACAGCGCATGCGCGTCCCCTCCCCCCTCTCTCTCCTAAGCTCACCCCCCTTTCTCTCCTCTAGGAATCGTCTACTCTACGGAGCGGCCCCCCGCGTCCCACAGCGCATGCGCGTCCTCTCCCCCCTCTCTCTTGGAATCATCTACTCTACGGAGCGGCTCACGCTTCCCACACACCCACCGCGCATGCACGTCCCCTCTCTCTCCTCTCCTACGGTCCCCCCCCCGTCCTTTCCTCTAGGAATCCTCTACGGAGCGGCGCGAACGACAGGTGGTGTGACAGCTGCTTACTCCGCTGGGGGCGCCACGGTAGTTCCGCGGTATGAAAATGACGGAGCGCGCGCACCTCATTCTCTCTCCTGCGCAGCGCCGCGATGAGCGCCCGGATCACTGCCGTGAAATGAGAGCGGCGATGTTCCTCCCCGCTCAAGCTATTATCTCCCCCGCTGCTTCGCATCCACACATGGTTCCCTTTAGCGGGAGGTGGGGAATTTTTTTAGATGCGAAGCATCTGATGCTCGGGGCTCTGTCCCTCCCGCGTCCGCCGTCCCCTGTCCCCCCGTCCCGCGCCCGGCCACTTTCATGAAGTAGGGAAGCGCCCATTATGCGAACCAGAACACTGTAGTAATATGAAGGCCGTCAACCCTAACACAGTCATCAGAGTCATGGCCAAGAACACAGAGAGGCTGCTTAGCAATGGCTAGGCAGGTGGTGTCTGTCGCCCAGGTTGACCCCATTCCTTGAGTCATGGCCGAGAGCACAGAGAGGCTGCTTAGCAGTGGCTAGGCAGGTGGTGTTTGTCGCCCAGGTTGACCCCATTCCTTAATCTTGCTTGCGTGTGTTTGGAGGGGGGCTTAGTCCGTCCCGCGTCCCACACCACCACAGCGCATGCGCGTGCCGTCCCCCCCCTCTCTCCTACGCTCACCCCCTTTCTCTCGTCTAGGAATCGTCTACTCTACGGAGCGGCCCCGCGTCCTCTCCCCCCTCTCTCCTCTAGGAATACTCTACTCTACGGAGCGGCTCCGGCGTCCCACATCCCCAGAGCGCATGCGCGTCCTCTCCCCCCTCTGTCCTCTTGGAATCATCTACTATACGGAGCGTCCCGCACCCCTACAGCGCATGCACGTCCCCTCTCTCTCCTCTCCTACGGTCTCCCCCGTCCTTTCCTCTAGGAATCTTCTACGGAATGACAGGTGGTGTGACAGCTGCATACTCCGCTGGGGGGCGCCACGGTAGTTCTGCGGTATGAAAATGACGGAGCGCGCGCGCCTCATTCTCTCTCCTGCGCAGCGCCGCGATGAGCGCCCGGACCACTGCCGTGAAATGAGAGCGGTGACTTTCCTCCCGCTCAAGCTAATTATCTCCCCGCTGCTTCGCATCCACACATGGTTCCCTTTAGCGGGAGATGGGGAATTTTTTATTTAACAACTAAATTAACAGTGTTACGGTAGACCCATACGCACGAAGACGTTTGGGTCGGTGCACACGATGTTTCATGTCCTTAAATATTCACGTCGCGATGTAAAAAAACAAGGAGACAACGGCTTAACAGCCCAAGATGGCGGCGCCCAGATGTCTCAGGGAAAATGGTCTATACATACGGGGTGGCCGGTGAATGGTTGTGCAGCGCGAGTAGTCGCTTTCTTCAATAAACAGACTCGCTAGCAGACGCTGTTTGCGTCGACGTTGTGTCTTGTGGCAGAGGGTGCGCTCTCGTTCCTTGCGAGCTGGCAGTTCAGCGTTCATCGCAGAAAGAGAGAGAGAGTGGTTTGGGGAAAGAGGAAAAAGGGAAAAGGACGCTATATTCTGCCTCCCGTCGTGGGGGCACGGCTCAGTGCCTTTCGCAGAAAGAGCATTTTATCCATAGTTCAATCGCGCCGTTCGCTCTCTCGCCACGCGGTGAGCGCTGAGGTGGTGGCGCCATCTCTTGCGCTCAAGCAAAATAGACCCTCTTGACAGCAACAGCAAGAAGCAGACGACGAGCACGCCGACACGCCGAGACCCTACGGTGTTTCGCCCCTAAAAAAAAGCTCCTGAGGCCTATAGTGCTACATTGCTACTCTCTTATCTTGTGTTCACGATCTTTACTAGGTTGAGGCATACACCAAGATCCGAAACCAGGCTGGCATTTGAGAAGGCGATGCGCACAAAGCCCGATTACGCTATCGCATCACTTTTGAAGGCGAAGCTCGCGCGTCCTCAAAGTTTTTTTGAAATACTAATGTCATTGCCATAGCCATCATCGCGGCATGGAAATGGTCATTTAGCGGTGGCCAGTGGTAGGGGCCGCTGACCGCGTTCCCTCCGAGGGTGCATCGATCCGTGATCTCCTCCAACTGCCCTTAATGGATGCCCTAATGCGTCCTAATGAATCAGGTGGCCCGACAAAGCGCGTTGCCGGCCGAAGCGGTGCTGTAGTACGGACGCGTGGCGCGGGAGTGCCCCCGAAGAAAAGAAGGAGAGGGTGGTGTGCGAGGTAGCGGTAACAGCTCTTTCTTGTCCCTACTATTTCTCTCTCTTTCTCTCTCCCTATCCCTCGTCTACTTGTACAGAGACATCCTATAACGAGTGGCACCTCCCCCCACTTCCTTTAAAAATTGTATATAGCATTGTGGCCTTTCTCCTGATGTTGGTTTCTCCTGATGTGAGATTTGCTGTCACAGTTTTGCCACGGTTTTAATTACCCGTTGCGACGCCTGAATCTTTTAATGACGCAGTGGCAATGCCTGAATTTGTTAATCAATGGGCATTAGTGAATTTCGTCCTATCACAGAACATTTGCACATTTGCAATGAAATATTGTAATGAAATTTTATGGACAGCGTCTCAAAAATTAAAAAAAAAGTGAATTCTCGGGTCGCGATTACACGTACCTAGTCTAACAGCTTCTGTGCTAGTGTTTTCTTCCAACACATTGACATTGTGAGTATTCGCTATGCACCTGCCCCTCGAAAAACGATTAGGTGGCGTACAATAGAGTCGTTTCGCAATATCACTGGGATGTTCTCCATAGAGAGCTCAGAGGAAAGGGACCATGGACCAGGCCCGTAGCCAGGAATTTTTTTCGGCGGGGACCCACCTTTTGAAAACCTTGAAAAACACCTATTTTCATTATTGATTCTCAGTAAAACACCTGCCTCCATCCGAATTTTTTTTTTAGGGGGGGAGAGCCGGGACCCTAGGCCCCCCCCCCCCCCCTGGCTACGGGCCTACCATGTACTTAATCGTCATATGACTGGGGCGCAACCAGACCTACGTTGCTATAGATCCCGTGACAGACGATTTCTAACCCATGAACAAAGAAAAGGATGCCTATGTCATTAGTTTTCCCGCAAACATTTTTGAGAGTAAAAACAGCGCGCGCAAAAAATCTTGAAGCGAGTCGAACTTTAGGTGCATGGCACGTCGCCTTTCACGTTCGCGTTGCCGCTCCGTTACGTGCCCGCTCTCCATGATCGACGCTGAGGAATATCTGCCAGCTTGTTCGTTCTCCCGAAGCAATGCGAAAAAAAAAGAAAAAAAAAACATTGGCGAAACTTCCACATAGCCACGCAAGTCTTAAAACAGCGAAACTGGACGATTCTGGCGACTAATCTGGCAGCTTCCATAGGTAGTTTCTAAACCTGAGCTAGGTGATGCAGGTTGTTTCTAGGTTGCTTCCAGGTTGTTGGTAGGCTTTAGCTAGGTGATTCTAGGTTTTTTTCTCCGTAGAGTCTCAGTGCAGTAAGGTTCGAGTTAAACCACAGACAGTCTCAGATATGACACGGATGTCCAAACTCCAGAGGCAGAAACTCGTGCTGAAACCAAGCGTTCGCACCCCTCATAGATCTACGGGCACGTCGTCGTTGGCGCAGGCCTTCCATAGCTTGCGGGTTTTTTTCGCAGCCGCCGTTGCCTTTCACATTCCCCAGTATTATCTCGTTGTACGTACTCGGGGTCTTCGGCCCACCGCCGTCGCTTCGCAGCCATTTGTTGTTGGGCTAACTGTTGCCTTCTTCATTTTTAGCGGTGCAATTGTAATTAGTGGGATTTACCCGATTTCTACGGCACGTACGCGTTTAAGATATGATAGTTCTTTGGTTCGTCGGCGAAGGCACGATTTGCTAAACAGCTTCGCTGTTAAAATTTTTAAAGGAAGTTATATGGAAGCAATCAACATGCTAAAACCTAGCATGGAAAGCTCACGCGGTCCCTCGTTCATTTGCCTAAGAAGACTCGGAGGCGGAAGCCATCTTCTCAGTCGATTATATTGACACCCTCTCCCCCCCTCCCGTCCCCGTTTCTTAAAGCTTTCCGAACCACACGCAGTTTTGCCATGCCTCCGGAATCGCCCCACCACGGACCAAGCAACAATGTCGTGGAACGAGGTCACAATGTGGCCTCATGTTATGAAACGTCGTGATGACGTCACAAAATTTTGCAATCTATGATGGTATGCATGCGATCTATGACGCCATTAGCTAATGGCGTCAAAGACCGCATGACACCATCAGTGACGGCGTCATGCGATGACGCCATTCCCTGGTGGCGTGATTGCATGACGACAATTTTTTTTTTGCACCATTTCATTCTGACGCCACCGCCGACACTTTCCGTCAATTTTCGTATTAGATGAGGCATGTAAGTCTTGCGCTATATTAACAACAGAAAGAAAGCGTTCGGTAGCTTGTGTGAACGCACCGCTGTAGACCTCGACTATTCATGTGGCTGGAAAAAGACAACCCGGAAGCACACTCATTGCGGTAAAATATCTATTGAAATAAAGAAGAAACAAAGAAAAAACTGTCCGGAGGTTTTATGAGGGTCATTTCAGAGACTACGTGCCTTCAGGTTCATGGGAGATTCGAATCGCGAATCCCATAACGGCGCGCCTTTGTTGGAATACATGTCATTTCTTTTATTACAAACCGAATGGCCCGTAGCGAAGTTATGGCACTGTATCCAGCGCCATCGTTTGCGCAGGTACGTGGAGGTATTGTGAAAGGTAGGAGAGATATTGAATGTAAATTTCCTTGTCTTTTTTTTTTTTTTTTTTTTTTTTTTTTTTTTTTTTTTTTTTTTTTTGCGGCAAGACAACAACATACTGTCACGGTGTATTGTATTTACCGTAGCAGGTTCAAAAAATAAGAAGGACGAAGTGGGCGTTCTCGGTAGCACACACACATACGGGTATTTAATAAATGCACGAGCAACCCGCGTTAAACACAATACACAACACAACACTCGCGGTATGCACAATAAGTGGATAGCTAGCCATTAAATTCAGAGTTCGCATAAAAGAAGAAGGCAAAGTCAAGGTGCGCACATCACCGTTGGTACCAGCCGGGGAAACCAGGGGCGTCCCAGACGCGATGCTTCGAAGTCTTTGAGTCGGGGCTCGATGTTCCTCTGGAGTCTGGTATGCAGGCGCTGTGTCGTGAACGGTTGTCGTCGGTGCACCGAACTACCACTGACGTTCATGTGCACTGTTGTGCTGCCCGAGAACTTCTGCCCACCATCTAGAGCCATAGGCTCAGGGACACCAGGCATCGGCAGGAGCCAGGATTTCTTGTCCGCATGGCTGCTTCTTCCGCCGATTCTCTCCACGCGCACCTCTTCTTTTTTCTTGCCCAGACGCTCGCGCCACGAGAGTTCCTCGCGTCGCTCTTCTTTATTCATTGCTGTCGTTTTCACTTTCTGTTTTTACCGTTCCTGCCGCAGCACATGACACATACATCAAATGTTTTGCGCCGGATGTAATAGTCCTTGTGTTTGTTTTTTTCATCATGACCTTAAATAGGGTGGTCTCAAAAGGTCTTCTCTTTTGTCTATTTGACAGTGATCAGTGGTGATACGGCTGGGCTATTTTGTATTTCGCACTGAATACCTCAAAGTATACTACCTTTTTTTTATTATTAACGGTTACTACGTAGTCGAAAGCGGTGTAAAAGTTGGACTCACTTGCAGAATCGAGTTTCGGGCTGTTTGAAGCTCAACTATCAGTCGGTATAGTTTTCTCAACCAATCGTATTTCATTGCTTACCCGAAGGTAGCGTGATCGAATCTCGGCCGCGGCGGCCGCATTTAGGTTGGCGTCAAATGATAGAGGCGCGTGCGCATAGATTTAGGCGCTCGTTAAGGAACCCCACGTGGTCGAAATTTCCCGTGCGCTCCACTACGGCGTCTCCCATAATCATATCGTGGTTTTGGGACATGAAGCCGTCACAGTTATTGTTATTAATATTAGTGCTCTTAATCTTCTGTGTCCTCAGGATGCCATCATCGTCGAATGCTTCTCTCTGAATCACTTATACTGTTGTGTATTTTCTTTATCATATATAGCGAAGTATGTGTTCTTGTAGACCGGAAAGCGACGTATCGCTTTGCGAGGCTATAGTATATAAGATGCCCCTGATCTCATAAAATGTAATGATGGGTGTAAGGTTGCGATTTGCGTGACCCCCCCCCCCCTCCTTCCCACGTCGACATTCCTGAGCTGGAGCGGGCAAGACGGCTGCACTCACCCCTCCGCTTGTTCCACGGACCCTCCTGTCCGGTCTTGGCTAGTGTCAATGACCGCAGGCAACTGGGAGACAAGGGATAAAAGGAGCGCCGAAGAAAGCTGCGACGTCTTTTGCCACCGAATAGCTTGCCGGCTAGACATCGACACTGCTGCTTACGGCCCCACTGAGGGTCATTGTTCCTTTTTTTTTTTCTGCCGTTTTGTTGTACATAGTCCTGTACAGTAAAGTTTCTTGTTCTAAAACGTCCAGCGGCGAATGTGTCTTCCTCCGGGGCAACGTCACGAAGACGGCGGCGATCTCCATCGCGAAGCTCGGGCCCGGTCTTGCTTCGCCCACAGAGAACCTTCTGAACGCTCACAAGTTCGGACGAAAATTTACTCTGGGAGTTCACATTCCACGAAAAACTACAATTGCTCGTTTATGTCTGGGTATGACAGGGGAAGTCAATAACAGAGAAAACAGAGAACTTACATCCGCTGAAGTTAAAAGTGTGCGGCGGCCTCGATCTCAAACGAGTTCTGGTGAATGCGTGCGTTACTGGGGTAATAGTTAGGCATCGATTAATCCTGTTCGCTCAACGCTGGAACTTTTTTATATACCGAAAATGGGCAGCGTGGTCGCATGGCTACCGTGTATAGAAGCCGTGTCACCATTGCACTAGACGCCCATGTGACCAACACAGAGTGCCTAACAATCATATACTTGACTGACTTCTTACGGTACAACAGGCCCTACGTATAAATGCAGAAACAAAAAACGCGCCCTACCAAGCATTACATTAGGTGTACTACTTTTGGCTGTCTTCGTTTTGTGTGCTGTTTTATCATCACAGGACGGAAACCGGATTGAGTTCTTTGCTGCTCAGTTGCGCATCATGTTAATCACACGTGGTTGGCGTAGGGAAAGTCACATTGGTTTCGGTTGGCTCTTTCTAGGCACTGGACTTCAATTAATAATTTGCTTACTATTATAGCCACCCGTATTCGAGAACTACGCAAGCTCATCGTTTCCTGAAGGCGTTTATTTCTCTTGGCATCTTTGTTTTGCTTTAGTTTTGGCAACTATTGTTTCTCTTTGAGGCAAGTGACGTAATGGACAAGTTGGCCAAGGGAATGAAGGCGGACGGAACCGAAACAGTAGATGGTGACCGAACAGGCCACCGCTGTCTCTTGTGGGACAGGAGGTGTCAGATTGAGTTACCAGCCCAGCTGAGTGCCAACGCGTCTACTGTAACGAAATCACCTGATTCCACGAAGAGTGTCCTAATACCAGGGAACTCCTTCGCGGCGACTGCTGTACGTTTGGTTTGTGCGTCCTATTTCTCTCATGCTGTCGCAGTTATGTGTTGGTTACCATTACGTGCTCTCTTCATTATTATTTTCTACCGAGAATTTCACACTAACATTTTCTTCCTTACCTTTTCTGCCCTTTGTGCCCGCGTAGAAGGGCCAGCCGGAAGTTTATCCTGGCTAACCTTTCTGCCTTTCAGATCCCCTTTCTTTTTAAATGCGAGGTTTACAAATAGGAACGTCCAGGCGTGAACGAGGTAACACTCAGGAGCAGCTGATATCCAGTAGGGCGCATGAAGTAACAGACTTGTTCAGACCACGTGACGCGCAGGGCCAGATAAGTGGGGATCTACCAGTTTTATCGAATGGGCAGCAGCGGAAGTGGAACCCAATTAATAACGGGCGACATCTACGTGGTCTGATGAAATCAAGAAAATTTTCGCGCGCACTGTAGGCATCAGCTGGCGCAACAGAATATCAATTGATGGTTGTTAGGAGGTGCCTCTGGCCTACAGTGCGCACAAATTGACTTAAAATAGAAAGATGTAATGATGGTGATATTGATGCTCATGGTCTAGTGGTTATGGTGCTCGTCTGCTGACCTGCAGGTTGCGGGGTCGAATCCCAGCCGTGGCGGCCGCATTTCGGATGGAGGCGAAAATCCTTGGGGCCCGTGTACTTAGATTTAGGTGCACGTTAAAGAACCCAGGTGGTTGAAAATAACACGTCTCTCAAAATCATATCGGAGCCCCTGCCACTATAGTCGTTCACGCTGTGGATAAATCCTATGAAAGTCTTCATCGCTGACCGAAACGAAAAATAAAGAAAGGTCATGCATTCATGCTGTACAGGCAGAAAATGAAACACATACACACACACTAACGATAGAACGCTTCAGTTTTCCATACTAATTTATTCCGATGTCATTGTGCCTATCGCACTTGATTATCGCGAGGACGTGTTTACACATCTTTAAACATACATCGATACAGTTCCCAAGAGCCTGACGGCCCAGAATAGGAAAAGCCCACTACCCGCGCTATGGAGTGAGCAGCCCGAGGGAGATAAATCAAGACGGGGTGTTAAGAGCCTGAACGAAGAAGTCATCGCACCTATCCTGACACCACGGAGCCCTATCGTGTACCCAACTACAACCGCAAGGAACTCCCTTTTCTCTCGCAAAGCCGCCAACCCGAAGGGAAGAACAAGCCAGTCGGAGAGCGTTAGCGGTGTCGGGCATTCGCGCCTAATATTGATGACCCGGACTAGAGACGCTGGCTTTGGGAAGAGGAAACGGTAGGAAGCGTACGCGAGCTGACTTGATAAGAAGGAGGCCTTTTTCCCGCCTTCGCGAAGGAGCCCTCTTTACGCAAGAAAACTGATGCGTGCAAGCCGCGCGCTCGCGAATACGTCTGTGAGCTTCTCCAGAATCCTGCCCTGCACTTTGCCCACACCGCCAGCTCATTCTCGTCTTGAGGCCTCTTCGGAACGAAACTTCAAACATCCATTCCTTCCTCTCGAATGGGTGAATGCCGGGTTGATGAGGGTTTCCATTTACGAGCCTGATGGATGCGTGTCATACTTTCTTTCTTCTGCATACTGCGAGCTTATTTCGAGTTCTGACAGTTGTGAGGCTGCTTGTGTGAGGACCCCATTTCTGAAGTTCATACCTTCCTGTGTCATTATGCTACATGTGTGCCATACGCTATGCTATTTGTACAGTCTTAGCTGGTTATAACGACAGCGTAATTTTGAGGAATTAGTTCTACTTTTCAAGTGGTCAGAAAGAGAGAGAAAAATAGGGCATCAAGAAAGAGAGAGAAAAATAGCGGGAAAGAAGTGGAAGAAATGGAGAAAAAGATAGAAAGACAGAGAAATAGATAGAGAGAGAAAGAGATAGGAAGAACCAGACTGAAAAAAATACCGCGAAAAATTGGAGGACGCTTGATGTTCGCGTTCAAGAGTGAAACGCGATAGCATGATCAGACCGTGTTCGTATCGCCTTCCCGATCGCTAGCCTCGCTTCTCTTTCCTTGAGGCACCTGAAACGTGCCTCAAGGAAAGCCAAAGTGAGGACTCAACTCGGCTCCTATGTCCTTGCATGCGGCGCGACAGAACAGGGAAAGCGCGCCCGTGGGCTCTGCGACAAATCGCAGGTTTTCTGTCGAGCTGCTGAAGAACCTCCGAGATGTTTTCCCAGCACTAACGCTAAGTGATGTATATAAATAGCTCGCCGTTAGTATGCAAGAGGATGTATGCGTGCGAGAGAAAGCATGCTTCGCTTTTTCATAAGTGTCCGCTACGCGCAGCCGGTTGAATTTTTTCATGTTTTCTCTTCCCGTCCTGATCTTTCTTTAGCTCTCTGAGCACGTAATGCAGCAGTTTATCGACTATAGGTCAAAGTAATGTCCTTCTCAAGGAGCTTGATCAAAATTATGCGTAAAGCGTAGGCATATTCGTAAACGCGACGTCCAACCATAGCACATAAAACATCGCGTTTTTTTTTTTTTTAAGAATGCTGTACCGAATACGGTGAATTTCTTACGCGCTTGTTTATTTTTTGGCTATTTATTTCTTTCCCGCATATTGTTCATCAATGCACCGTGCGGGAATGATAGAAGGTATAAAGAGGACCGCTCCGCGATAAAATACGGCTTGAAGTTGTGATAAAACTAATAATTCGAAAGAAATCAGGCTATTCTCAGTACAGCTTCACACCGAAAGCAGTTTCCCATATGCAATAGTAGTCGTTTTACCCTGAACGATGCAGAAGTGAAGGAAAGACGGCTGAATACAAAGAATACGAAGTCTTTTTACTTCATAACTATTCCTTCGGAAGCTGTCGTAGTTTTTTGGAGTGTTTGTGATATGTTCAAGTACCGTTTCCTATATTCTGTCATAATTTTATGCTGCACACCTCTTACATTTTCGCAGAGCGATTGATTTTAGGCCCTGTTCTATCCTATCATCGAAGTCCATTGGCCACCCATGACATTAAACTCAGTGATGGCGCTCTTTGGCCACGCCTCTCCCTGGCACCAATACACAATCCCTATTATCATTATCATCATCATCATCATGATCCTGCAATAAACAGATCGGGGGAAACCTGAAGAAAGATGGCTTAAGACATTGAGTCATGGTGTAAGAAAAATGGTTCTTTTTTTTTTCGTACACCGTAGGTCGAGTGAACGACATTGTGATTTCAAAGCATTTTTCGATAACAGGGGGCGACACTGTCCCATCGTGGAAGGAGACACCTCCGGAGCAACCTGCTCGATGAGAACGTGTGCTCTGAAGGGTGCTGACTGGGTGCTTCTTGTATATATATATATATATATTAATACGTAGATTATGAAGAGTCTGGCTTCGGTTGCCGTAGAACAAAATAGGAAAAATATATATACGCCTCTAAAAAACTGTTTATTGGTGACGTTTCGATCGGAGACCGATCTTCATCAAGACAAAATTTACCAGGCGCCGATGCGCTTTTATATCATCGCCGTGCCGAGAGAAAGAAAGGGGAGAAAAAAAAAAAAAAGAGAGAGAGAGAAGAAGCGTACATACTGATAAGTGGTCACACGACCACGTGCGCGTACTGCTACATACGCATAGCACCTGTACTTTGAAAAAAAAAAAATAATAATAATAAATAAATAAAAAAATATAAATAAAAAATAAACGAGTGGTCAAAAAAGAGAGAGTGGTCACACGACCAGGTGCGCGCATTTCTACATACTTAGACATAAAAACGTGTTTTCTAAAAAAAATAATAAATAATAAAAAAAAGAAAAAATATAAAAAGAGAAGAAACAAAAAACGAAAAAACCAAGTGGACATGTTAAGTACATTCCTGTGGTACCCCCGGCACATACCAAGATATACGAAGAAAACATGTTTCAAGAAAAAAGTGAACAAACCCAAAAATATGTAGACATACATCGATGGTCCATGTGAGCACGTTAAGCACATTCCAGTGGTCCATTGTGAAGGTTCACTACGAGGCTCATCTCTTCCCGGAGCTTGAACACAACAACACAGTACATTCCTTTCGTCCATTGTCATGTCCCACCTATTCTCCGCCGCCCCTCCTTAGCTGCTGCTGAAGCCCAGTGAGGGGGGTCTACGTTCCTACGATCTCCGGTCTGTGGCTCAAGAATAATTGAGAAGAAAATGGAGAGTGTTTTTCAAATTTTTGACGTGGAGTTCGAATATTCGAATATTCGAACATATTCGAACTCCACGTCAAAAATTTGAAAAACACTCTCCATTTTCTTCTCAATTATTCTTGAGCCACAGACCGGAGATCGTAGGAACGTAGACCCCCCTCACTGGGCTTCAGCAGCAGCTAAGGAGGGGCGGCGGAGAATAGGTGGGACATGACAATGGACGAAAGGAATGTACTGTGTTGTTGTGTTCAAGCTCCGGGAAGAGATGAGCCTCGTAGTGAACCTTCACAATGGACCACTGGAATGTGCTTAACGTGCTCACCTGGACCATCGATGTATGTCTACATATTTTTGGGTTTGTTCACTTTTTTCTTGAAACATGTTTTCTTCGTATATCTTGGTATGTGCCGGGGGTACCACAGGAATGTACTTAACATGTCCACTTGGTTTTTCGTTTTTTGTTTCTTCTCTTTTTATATTTTTTCTTTTTTTTATTATTTATTATTTTTTTTAGAAAACACGTTTTTATGTCTAAGTATGTAGAAATGCGCGCACCTGGTCGTGTGACCACTCTCTCTCTTTTTTTGACCACTCGTTTATTTTTTATTTATTTTTTTTTATATTTTTTTTATTTATTTTTTTTTTATTTATTTATTATTATTATTATTTTTTTTTTTCAAAGTACAGGTGCTATGCGTATGTAGCAGTACGCGCACGTGGTCGTGTGACCACTTATCAGTATGTACGCTTCTTCTCTCTCTCTCTCTCTTTTTTTTTTCTCCCCTTTCTTTCTCTCGGCACGGCGATGATATAAAAGCGCATCGGCGCCTGGTAAATTTTGTCTTGATGAAGATCGGTCTCCGATCGAAACGTCACCAATAAACAGTTTTTTAGAGGCGTATATATATTTTTCCTATATATATATATATATATATATATATATATATATACATATATATATATATATATATATATATATATATATATATGTCAAATTGAGTGTGCGTGAGTGCCTGCATGTCAAGAAAAATCTAGGAACTCAAAGGGAGAGCCGATGCAATGTAGCGCGCACAAAGATGATTGTCAACTGGCATCGCAGATTTGATTTGAAGGCCACTTCGAGGAGCCTCTCTGAATGGAAGCGCTCCTCTTCTAGATCAGCGGAAAAATTGAATTTTCCCCAAGGAAGCCGCGTCACAAAGTAGAACTCTCGGTATGAGTGATATAGTCAGTAGGCAGTGCATTTTATTGAGGTCCTGAAGAAGTCAGACGAAAAATTTGGATCTTCCAATTGGCTCTCAAAATTGTAAGCATGCAATTAAATTTATCAACCAATCAAATGCATGAACACAAGAAAACTAAACAAGAAACAAAAAGGGCTTAAACTGAAAGTAGAAGCACCAAATTCCGGTTCCATTCCGGCGACAACGGAGGTTTCTTTTCTCAGTGCTCAACGTTAAGCGGTGGTCGAATTAAATATAAAAAATAATAATCTGATCTGCTAATAACAATCCGAACGTAGGCTTTCTGCGTGGCATTCAGGTATTCTACCACTGAGTCACACCAGCGTTTCCGACTGTTTTTGAAAAGACCCCATACAAGCGTAATGTCGAGCATCACCAATGGTGGTGGAAGTGCTGGCTATCCGCTTTTAAGACAGCGTAATAAACGTTGACTACGCAAGATATAGACCTATTCCATGTTTGTAAACAGTGGTAAGCGCCGTCGACATACAGAGGCGACGTCACGGCGCCCGCTCCGACCAGCCCAAAGCTCGCCACCACCCTCTATGATCACGTGACAACTGGCACAGCAGCTGCAAAGCTCCCTCCGAGCACAGCGCGTCGGGGAGGAGCCTCCCGCGTGTAACCTCTGTGAAACGTGTCGAGAGTCGATGTGCATGAGTTTCGACAAGAATTCAAGTTCTCTCAATGTGTTAGTCTGCATGTTCGTTCATATAAACAGGAGAGGGGACGTTATTGAGCAGCTCATGGTGTTACCCTGCCCTACATCCTGGCATGTTACTTTAGACGTTAGGCCAGACGGGTGCATTGCGTAGTCTTTACATTATTGTCGACATAAGTTTACTGATATAAGCCAAGAAGTCGTCAGCAGACATTCCGTAAAGATTTTTATAGTGCACCTTCAAACGATTTATGGGAGATACCTAAGTAAATTTTCACTGGGGTTCTTCTTTCGTGTCTTTTTCCCGCACGTCGAAAATATACGCACAATTGGGTATATTCGTCGTCAGACTGTCGATGTTCTTGGCCTTTTTCGTCACAAGGGCAACGTAAACGCACAATTTAAAGGCTAGAACAAAAGAGACAGAGAGATCAGATTTATCTTTCTTACGCATTGCCTGTCTTTTAGCACCATGACATGTTTTTACAGAAAAACAAGGACGTTCATAGCTAAAGAACACACGTTCAACCACACAAGCGATCACTATACCAACGGCCGCGTCATTGATTGCGTTTGTTACGCTGTCCTCATCTTTCTTGACGACAAACACGTCACGCAGTAAATACCAACTAGGTCCAAGTGCGGGTAATTTAATAGAAGTCTGTATATTTCCGGAGCGGCTGAAATATCGACTCAGTATACAGCAAATGTCTGCATTATAAATGCTAGAAATGGCGCCTGGAGTATGAGCGAAATGTTTTACGTTTTCCCAGCCGGAAAATGCCGTTACAAGTAGACCTTTCGCTTCCAAAACTGGTTATCTGGAACACCTAAGCTTGGTGAGGACAACCGTCACCGCTTCTGCTTAGTATCGTACAGCCTCACAATTCTCAGCCTATATTTTTCATGAGGCGCTTTCGGGTCACCTTTATTTCTCATTCGTCGTACTACGGCGTAGGGCCGAGAAGGCTGCCTTGACTTCTTTCACTAGGCACGAGAAAGGTAGCGAGTCCCGATCCCTTCGCAACAAAAGAGGCAGTCGTCCCCATATATTCTTCCTCCGAGTGGCATCACCCCATATAGTCCTTTGTTTATCGACGCTCATGCCACTCTTTCCTTCCAATCACACTCTTTGTTTACGCTCTCGGTGACCCGTTTCTTTCTACTGTCCGCTTATCTTCTCGGCAATCTTACTTTTTCTTTTATCAGGCACTGTCATCTGACGTCGCAAGCTAATAGATGTTTGTGGGCTGCCTGGTCCGTTTGCCTTCTGATTCCGAATGAATTACAGCCCCGCCTCCCCACTGCTTTCTATAAGATTCGGGACAGTGAGTAGCTACTGTACATGTATTGCGCTTTCGTTTACTTCACATCTTTTCTTATACTCTCTCACTGCACAGTATATTTATCGTCTATTAACAGCACTTCTTTTCTTTCTTCGAAACTTACGCGCCCCACTTCTGTTTGTTTTCTTATTTCTGTGGTAAGAACTGGGCATAGTTAAGAACTTATTCTTTAATTCACGCCATTATCGCGTCCTCTGCTGTATTTCACTTGCGTCTTGCCTGCCTTTTCTTACGATCCTTTTCAGGCCGGTCTGTTTTCGCCAACAGATAAGCTTAACGCGGAATTCAAGCAAAGCGTTGTAAGCGACGTGCTGTACTTAGGTGCAGCGGGAACAAGGACATCTACCGAACAAACAAGAAAGTTTGGAGGATTGGTCTGTAAACAGTGAAGGGACACTAAACCTGAGAGAACCTCTCGAAGCGTTGCAGCCGTAAGTGATGTACGCCTTGGTCGAAGGATAGAGTGAAGTCCCTTGCAGTCGTGGTAAGCAAGGAACCTCAAGGGTCTTAGGTAATTCTAAACAACCTCTAGAGTTAGTCGACTAGTTACTCAAGCATGAAGTTCAAGCATGAATCACTGCGAATGAGAAACTTGTAAGCGCTCCAGGGTAGTGGTGAAGACAGATTAGTGGGGCACGGCATGTCGCAGATAGCATGCATTAGGCGTGTATTAATGGATCAACACGCCTCTGTCACCCTCTAAGCCTCTATTTTTCCTCTTTTATTGTGGGATCAAGAACGAGTCCTACGCAATGAAGCGATCTGACAAAAACAAAAGCAAGCGCAATAAATAACAGAAAATGACAAGTGGATAGAACAAAGCCCTAACTAATAAAAGGCAAACTTAACGTAGGAAAATGCGTACCATTCATTGCAACATCGTTGCCATACTCAACTTCGTTATTTGGGGTTGATGACAGAAGTGGTTCCGTATACTTTATACGCACTTCACTACGCAAAGTAGTTCGAAGGAATATCTCTCCGAATGGGCGCCTGCCGACATATAGTTGCGGCGGTCGCAGCGCTAACATTCTGAATGTTTGATATAAAACATGGGCACGCCTTCAAGTTTTAAGGCAAAAGCCTTAGATGCCTCATCAAATGCAAAAACTGACCGTCTGTGGCATCGGCGTCCCGCGTCGGCGCCGTCGAGATGAGTGATACAAAGAACTCCACTTGATGACGTCACCTTATGACGTCATCGTGACGTCAAACAATTTTGTGTCGCCATCATGACGTCCCATGATGACGTTATCGCGCGGAATCGCCGCTTGTTCTATAGGGTGGGCCGATCATGGAGCCGGGACAAAACTAGGTGATGTACAGAAGCAATGCCTACGATAATGGAGGCAGAGGCAATCATTGTTACAAGCTGAAACCTTTCGCAGCGGAGCAGAGGAGAAATAATACACCGACTGTGAAGAAAATGAAGGAGATGGCTTTCGTCTTCTAGTTTTCTTAGGCGAATTCATAATGGATCCTGGGAGTTTGCGACACCAACACGCTCAAAAAAACAATAAGCATCACACAGGCACGCACGCCTTGCCTGGCATGGACTCTATCGTCATAGGAACGTCTACGAAAACTGACCCATTTCCATTCGCATACGTGCACGAAATGTAAAATGTAGCTCGCTTCTTTTCGGAAGTTCACGTACCGATGACAGTGCAAAGTGCTGACCATTTTCGTTATCGATAGCTGTATAGAGCGTTAACTGCCACTCAATCTAAAACGCAATTCAAAATGCGCTCACAGAGAAACGTACCATACACGATTTCGACCATGTTGAAGTAAACTCAGACGAGTTTTCCTGTCTATGCTACAGCTTATAGTTAGTTCAGTATACAGGTGTACGTGCGCGAGACAACTCATAAGATGTCTTCTAAAAACCTCGCCCAGGAGCTTAACTCAAGGAGCTCCTATTTATACAGCGTTTGAGGACTGTCTTGCCAGATCTCTAGTAATTCGGTTGCTGCTTGCGAAATTGGCAGATCCTTTCGGAATGGATTTCTTAGCCATATGCTACACGTTCGCACGCGCGCTCACCGCTTGCGAAACTAAACCAACTCGAGTGTATTGAGGAACTAAAGTTGCTTAGAAGGTGTGGAGGAGCACGATGGTCTGCTCGCGAAAAATTCTCGACAATGTGCTTGTGAAAACACTGAGAGAGAAAAAAAAAAGAGGAAGGGAACGCAAGCGGTACTCTAAATCGACGAGGAGGTTTTCATTTCAATTCTCGATGAACGCTGCACATTCTGTGAATCCAGAATGGCCGGCAAAAAATAAAAAATAAAAGGAAAAGAACGAAAGGAACGCATTCTGGGACAGGAAGTTTAAGGCTTTGGATATACGATGCATTTTGATATTCTCTTGCTTGTTTGCTTCTTAGGCTTGAACTTCTTGCCAGAGTTGAAGGCGCGAGGGATCCGCCAGCGGCAGGCTTTTCACTGGCGACGTGTTGCCGACCAAATGGTGCGTGCGGCACGGGTTTTCCTCGTTTGTTTGTCTCGTTTGCGGCGGCTCGGAAAAAACACGGAACACTATTTATTCTTAGTCGCGTTTCTTTATATACCTACCATATAAGACCATAAAAAACACTTTTTCGTAGAGTATAGACGTCAGACTCTGCCCAGGCGGCGCTGCGAAAAACACCGCCACCAGCGCTCTCATCGCCGCCCTGGCCATAACTGGGTAGTGCATAGAGAGCCGTCCGCAAGCGAATGCGCATAGGCCGCTATAGAACCCCCCTCTTTCGTCGGTGTTGAGGCGCGGTTTCCTGAAAATCAAGGACCTGGAAAGCTTCTTCCGTCGATCCACCCTCGCTTCAGAAAAGTAGGAAGCTCATCAAAGTGAACTGCGCGTACAATACAAACGATGTTTCAGTTATTTCGGCGTGCTGCAACTCGCACGTGCAAGCGAGCATCGCATGACGTCGTGTTCGAGGCACTCCGACGTGCATCCCGTAACGCCTAAATGCGTTAAATTTGGGCATATACGAAGTGATGAAATACATGCATGAGCAATATCTTACGATCAGTGGTACGAAGCTCGCTTTATCAGGCACGAATGGCCCCGGAGATTTTCGCCTTTGCAGCTGCATTCTGCATCCATCTATCGCTTCCTGTGCGTTGAACTATGTTATTACGCATCTTCGAATGTTCTGTTGACGGTTGTCTTACGCTTGTATATACTGCTAACGGGGATACGTGCGTGTCCACTTTCTCGGTGTACAACGAAAGGCAAAACCGTGGCCTCCGAGATAGCTCCGGCAATCGCGGAGACCACAGGCAAGAAAAGCCTGACGGCGGTCACGACGAACATTTTGCGATTTACTTGTATGACGCACGTGTTATCATTTGCTAGTTAAAGCCGGAACTTTGAACCTTCAATGCGTACGTGCGCGATGCTGCATGATGACGACCAGTTCAGATTATGGGTGGTCGCGGAGTGCGCGATGTTTATCGCGCGCTTCAGCAGTCTGCATTTAACTGCTGCTCGGTGCGCACCGCGGTCTGAAGGTCTGCTGAGCTTCATAGTCAAGGTTACCACGGTTCTACGTCAAGGCTACTCAAAACACTAACATGAGACCCACTTTATCACACTTTCACATGCGACTGGCTGTGGAGAACGCGAGTAATTCGCTTACCCAACACGTTAGCAACGGCTCGTATCCAGAGCTCTCGCTGTTCTGCTTCGTGCAACAGCTACGTAAATCGGTAAAACTGAAGTCCTTTACGTCCGTGGCAATTCACAACGCAACAGTAGCGTCGACTGAAGCCTTTCTGGCCTTTCTTCGCGGCGCGCGGAGCTCTTGCGTCTGCTCTTGTTTTCGCCGTCGTTTTGGCATGCACTTCATGGCGGTTCGGTTGCGCGTCCGACTAGCGGAGAGAAATTCGTAGCTCTTTTTCTGAGCGTTCAACGCGCCAACACACCAAACATTTAGGTTAATCGTTGTTTCCAACTCGCTAGTTGCATCTGGTTGCACAGCAAACTGTGCAAGGGAGCCGGACTTTGCACTACCCAAAACTGCTCCGACAGGTGGCGCTAAGTGTCTGCAAAACACCAGAGTCTGACGTCTATATGTGTCGAAAGGGTGTTGTACGTTAAATTTATTTATTTTTTTACGTAATCTGCGCAGCATTCTTGTAATGTGTGCAAACCTATTGAGTTTAAAGGAAGCTGCTGCACGTTCCCTTATTTATTGATGTACAATCCGAACATCTTCAGCACAATAAACAAATGTAGTTTGCTTTACACTTCATCTTGTTTTCTAAATGATTTTCAGCGACAGACAACGGACAAAATCGTCGGTTTGTTATAGTTGGAGATAAGAATAAATGGTGAAAACTAGAAAAAGAAATATTTGCTTATATTATTTATAGCATAAACAGACTCTTATCGCACTCCTACCGACAATTTGATGCTTCGACGGAGTGCGCATTCAGTCTATAGAACGGAATTATGTAGTTAAGGCCAAAGCGTTAAAGGACCCCTGACAGCAAAAGTTTTGTTTGCGACTTTTTTACAGTAATTTGTAGCTTTGCGTCTGGTAATGCCGAAATTGAATCGTAAATGCTCTAACGCATCGTGTAATTAATGCTAGCGTCGTTAATTCAGGACGATTTTGCTTCAGTTCGAAACGCCCGCCTAAATACCATAAGAAACTAGCGCCCCACAGCGGGGCAGCTCCTGAGACTATATGCGCTCAAGCTTCGGTGACGCTGAACGTGCCGTTTCCAAATAGGGTGACCCGAGGGCGGTGAAGAATAAAACGATGTGGGTGCGTTGAGCGTGTCCCCCTCAGGAAAAAGAAAAGCATTCCTGGCGCAAGCAGCCAAAACCACTTTGAGAGCAGCCCGACAACAGAGCGAGAGGGGTGACGAACAATAGTCCTCGCCGGGTGCCAATCGGGGTATTGTGCGCACCCCGAAAATGTTCTCCGATGCCGACAATACTTGCTTGACCTCTGCAACGCCACGAGGGGAGCCTCTGTCTACGTAAAACCACAGAAAATGTCGATTTTACCAGAATACTCGGATAAGCACTCACATTTACTTTAAAACCAAATTAAAATATCTTATAGGCAACGCTCGCCCCTAATAATCGGTGAGAAGTGCCCCCGCATGCAAGAGTCTCAAACGACCCAAGCACCTCGAGTTTCCCAATTTGGTGTCAGGGGTCCTTTAAGATGTCTGATAGAACGCGAACATTGACTGTCGGCGGCGGCGGTGGCGTCAACGCGAGAGATGCGAGAAACATGATCACGCGATGACGTTAAGCTATGACGTCACGATGACGTCAAAGATCGCCAAGAATTTGTGACGTCTTCATGACGTCATCATGACATTGCTATGACGTCATCACATGACATCATCGCTTGGTCAAAGGCGGGGCCGATCCTGGAGGCTATGCAAGACCGCGGTAGATGTACAAAGCTGGCAATGCCTCCGATCTCGGATGGAGTGCAAAATCACATTGGGTGCAGAAAACTTTCGTGGTGTGTAGGATCAATACCACCCCAAAGAAAAAGACGAAGAAGATGAATTTCGCTTTCGAGTCGTATTAGGCAAATCTGTACGACACCGCGTGACTTTTTTTCGGCGTGTGTAGTTCAACAGACCACGTTAAATATAAGACAACCAGTGTATTCCGTTTAAACGATGGCCCGCAATGCTCAAACTATAACGCTTCTCAGAACGCGGCCCTTAATATTTGACTTCAGTGGCAACCAAGCAGCGGACCAAGTCGCTGCCATCTCGTACCAGTTACGAATACCCGTTCTGATAAGCTCTGCCAACGCTGTGGTTTGAACTGCGAAGCTCTAGCGTGCCTTTAATTAAAGCTGAATAATTAAGCATAATTGTGTTACCTCCACAACGCAGGAGGCAAGGCTTCTCTGAATCCACCTTAAGCTGCAACAGTGCATCCATTTCAAAGCGGTAGTGAGAGTGGCATATTGGAGGGACTCGTGTATTCGCGTCTACTGCACTGAAGCATCAATATCACCATTTTTTGTTAGCCTAATAATGGTTTTGTTGTTGATGGCGAGATTAGTTACTGAATAATATGTAACCAACAACAGACCATATTCATACTATCAATCAGGTGATAGAGAAATGCGCGGAATACAACCAACCCCTATACATAGCCTTCATAGATTACGAGAAGGCATTTGATTGGGTGGAGACATCAGCAGTCATGCAGGCACTGCGGAATCAGGGCATCGACGAAGCCTATATAAACATAATGGAAGAAATCTACAGCGGATCCACAGCCACTATAGTCCTCCATAAAGAAAGCGACAGAATCCCAATAAAGAAGGGACGTACGGCAGGGAGACACGATCTTTCCAATGCTATTCACCGCGTGTTTACAGGAGGTTTTCAGGGCCCTAGATTGGGAAGAGTTAGGGATAAGAGTTAATGGAGAGTATCTCAGTAACCTGAGATTCGCTGATGACATTGCATTGATGAGTAACGCGGGAGACGAATTACAGCTTATGATTACTGAACTGGATACGGAAAGTGGAAGAGTAGGTCTGAAAATTAATATGCATAAAACTAAAGTAATGTGGAGCAATCTTGGCAGAGAACAGCGCTTTGCGATAGGTGGCGAGACACTGGAAGTTGTAAAGGAGTACGTCTACTTAGGACACGTAGTAACCGCGGAGCCGAACCATGAGAGTGAAATAACTAGAAGAATAAGGATGGGATGGGGCTCATTCGGCAAGCATTATCAAATCATGAATGATAGTCTACCACTATCCCTCAAGAGGAAGGTATATAACAGCTGCATCTTACCGGTACTTACCTACGGAGCAGAAACCTGGAGACTTACAAAAGAGGGCTCAACTTAAACTGAGGACGACGCAGCGAACGATGGAAAGGAAAATGATAGGTGTAACCTTAAGAGACAGGAAGAGAGCAGAGTGGGTCAGGGAACAAACGGGGGTTAAGGATATCATAGTTGAAATCAAGAAGAAGAAATGGATATGGGCCGGGCACGTAGCACGTCGGCAGGATAACCGCTGGTCATTAAGGGTAACTGACTGGATTCCAAGAGATGGCAAACGCGTGAAGGGGGAGACAGAAAATTAGGTGGGTAGATGAGATTAAGAAGTTTGCAGGTATAACGTGGCAGCAGAAAGCACAGGACCGGGTTGATTGGCTAAACATGGGAGAGGCCTTTGCCCTGCAGTGGGCGTAGACCGGCTGATGATGATGATGATGATGATGAATATGTAACCGGTGACGATGCCCAAAAGAAGTTTAGTCAAATACGTTGTTGTTCTTTTTGTACGATAGTGTGGGTTACCTGCATCGTTCCTTGCGTAAACGAAATAATGGTATCGCAGACATGGAGCCATAGTGAGTGCACGCCCTGCAACAATGGGGATGGGCGGCAAAATGAAAGGCGGAAAGGAACGCGGTTAAACGAAAATTCGGCAGATCCCAAGTGCCATGGGAATCGATGTTATGCGAAGCATGCGGAGGCAAGGTGACTGGGTTGTAATTTTTTGTTGAGCGAAACGTTACGAAATGACACTAAGGATATGTACAAATGTTGTACGCACAAACATATGTTGAAGAGTCGCATATGTTTCATGTAACCAGTTTTTTACAGCAGCGTAACGATGCCAACAGAAACATGGGTATTACCAACACCAGAAGCGGCAAGCTGATATGTAGCACTTGTGCTTCGAGGATGGTAGCCCTGGATAGTGCTTCGTGGACCGACTAAGTGGATGGCGCTTAAGTATACAACTGACGTTAAACCGACATGACGCCTGCCTCATAGGAGTACATATATAATGTCTATGAGATTAGATAGCCAGCACTGCAACCATAATTGACGTTTCACCAACATTACGCCAGCATAAGGTCTTTTTCCAAAGCAGTTCCGAGACCTGGCGCGGCTCTGCGGTAGAATACTTGATTGCCGCGCAGATTGCTTGGGTTCGATTCCTGCTGGCACCCTGATATTTATTATTTGCATTCGGTGGGTCAACGCTGCCGACGCCAGTTTTTCTTAATGCTCTCGCATTTAAATTACTAATGTTTGTCCTCACCGTTCCTGGGTAGTTATAAATTGTCAAACACCTGTGGCGCATACCCGCATACCGCGGACCGTGGTATACGGGTATGCGCCACACGTGTCTGCAGGAAAGGGTTTGACGACGTACGCGACAGGATTTTCACGTTATTCATGTCATGACCAGCCAGACATTTTCGTCAATACCTCTTACCCTTCCATACAAATTTTGGTCTACCCCAAGCTAAGAAGGCGATCACGAGAGCACCCAGACGTAGGCGGCTAGATAGATAGATAAGTAGATAGAAACGCAAACGTGCTTACAGTACGCAAAGAAATGCTTCGCTTTTAAAAACACATACTGAGTGCCGTTAACAACAACAATTACAACACCACCACTTCCAAATACAACCCACATACCGCGAGTTGGGCTGTAGTTGATCGGAGAAAACATTTGACGTTATTCGTTGGGAACTTTTACCGCCCACAGGAGAAACAGCATACACAAAAAAAGAGAGAGAGAGAGAGAACCACTGTGCCGCGAACTATTTGGTAAGCCTTAAGTGAGGCTTTTCTGTTTTATTCCGTCTATTTCTTTTCGCTCTTCGATCAACTTTCTCCCACGTGCGTCTAACGAAGCTCCGTGTACTCCTCTTGCTCGCTGCGCACACCGGAACGTTACGTCGAGCGAACTCTTCCATTACGGCGCTCGTTAGGGCGCCTATTACGCAGACTAGTAGATGCTAACCAATCGATCCGTCCCCTGTAGTCTAGGCTCTGCGATGTGGCTCGGTGAGAAAGCAAGTCCCGAGCTTGCAGCAAGCCTCCACTGGGTCGGCGAGGATAATGGCTCATAAGCTATAGCGAAGAGCCCTTCTGCCCTTCGACTGGGCTAATTGCAGTGGACTTCCAGTAATCCTGCTGTCACGTGATATGACATCACGTGCGCTCATTGAGCAAGGCGACACACGATCAATATGACGTCTGCCGCTGACCTACGTGACCGCATGTAACGGAATGACGTACCCTAAAGATTATATGAAAAACTGAAGAACACTTTGTAATTTCCAAAGTGTGTTCGACGAAAGCCTGTGGCAATTCGACTGACTATACCATGTCTTTTTTTTGTGTTCTTCTTCTTTTTTGTTTTTTTCTTTATCTTTTCTTTCACTCTCTCAGCAATCAAGTGATTCCTGAGAGAGTGGGAGGGGGGAGAGGCCACGGCTGGCACCGTTCCGAAGCACGACGGAGGGACAAGAGTATGATACATTAAAGGTTTTCACCTTAATAGAGGCGAACCTTTCTCACCTCTTTCTGACGTCAGCGCTCATCATAGCTCCCGCAGCCCATGCGTTTAATAGGCAGCCAGATTTAGTTGGGTTAGCATCCACGAATGTTACGCAGCGCCTAAAACGTGAGGACGGCATTCGTGCACTTCTTAAAGGGACACTAAAGGGGAAAACGATTTTTCGCGTATTAGTTAAGCACAATTTCACAATCCCGAAAACACCAACTCTTACCGCGACACGACGCTTGGTAAGCGAGAAAACACGCGAAAAGAAAATGCGGATGGATGACGCCACCTTTAGATTCCCGCACCAAACACCGTGACGTCATAGATTCTGAAGGCGTCTACTGAGTCCTACGTAGCTTCTAATCGATAAAAATGAGGTACATTGTCATCATCTGTGGGTGCCATAGACTTAGCATACGAAGTTTCAGAAAATTTCATCGAGCCAATGTCACGAAAATACGAAAAATGCATTTGGAATCTCTGACGTCACGCGCGCAGATATCGGCGCCAAATTTAAAAAAATAAAACTTTAACCTTGATTTTCTCCGCTATTAATGAACCTATGATAATGAAACATATGACATTAGTGTTCTCAGAGTGCATTTTGTCAACCTAAACCAAGTCATTGTTTCACTTTAGTGTCCCTTTAAGACACAAGATTATCGCAATAGGCTTTAGAATCGACCTTTTTTAAGCGTGTTCGTGTAGTGTGATTGTGTTCCGTGAAGTGTGATTGTAATTCCGGCTGTACTTGGCTTGGATTGTGTTAGTGTGTCCAGTGACTCCGTTTACGTTTCATTGATAATCAATTTCTTATCGTTTCATTTCACATCTCTCTGCCTTCCTTCTTGTGACTCTAGTTGTAGGGTAGCGAACAGATCTTTCAATTGAGGCGAACTTCATGGCTTTGCTTCTACCTCTCCCTTGCGTTTGAGCCTCTTTAGATATCAGCTGTCGGCTCTTTACTAAAGTGCAGATGACATGTCTTCCTGTCACGATGGATCGAGGAATCAGGATGATCCAGTAAATGTGATCATTACAGAAGTTGCGAACGTAATCTAACTGGCGCTAGTAATGTAGCACAGTATAGACTAGTCAAAAATAAAGTTTTTTCCATTCCATTCCATAGACTATACTTCCGTTTCACACATCAGGTGCAACGCTATGGAAGCTAGCGAGACCTCTTGTATTAGATGCGCTCGCACCAAGAAATAGTTCAATGATATGACTACCCGTAATGCGTTTTTCTTTTCGTTTTTAGACTGAAGAGTAAATGTAGATCCTTTGTGCCTGAGAAATAAACAAACCCCATTATTTATACGGTTGTCAATGGGTTGTTCAGGAATCGCTGAGCGTCTCCGTTTTTTCGTATCGTGGCTTTCGAGCTTAGTTCCGGCAGCGCGCAGCTGGAGCTCATCGCGGAGGCCACGTTTACAACGACGAAATCCAAGCGCGAGACGATTTGAGTTATACATTTTGCTGACCGAACTTATTGCACAGCTTCCACAGCGTTGCATCTGTTGTTTGAAACGGAGTATAGCCATCTGGCTAGTCGGTTTCCCAGGCCACGGTTACCGGAGGAAGTAAGTATATGTGGTGTGTACGTGAAAACGATGAGCGACTCAACAGACGGATTGCTTGTTTGAAGGAAATAACCATAGCACGGACTCGTCCAGATTCCATCCTACACAACCTGCAGACATGTGATAGCCATGATGATTATGTTCGTTTATATATGGCGTCTAATTATTGGTCGATTCAATTTTTATCAAGATATCTCAGGAGCGCTTGACATGCTGCGCACTACTTTTATCTGCGAAAGTGTAGTGTTCCAAACGAAAACATAAAACTAGCAGTTGTGCCTTGTACGGCAGCCGACACCTATCTCGGCAGCCGACAGCGGGCGGCTGGCATACGCTTCTACGTGCTGCGCTCTCAACGCGATGGGAATGTGTGGAGCGGCCGTATTCTTTTAAACCAGCATTTTATACAGTGGCGTGAGATCGGATCCAAAGGTGTTAGCTGCCAGCCTCACTTCGTATAACATTACAATTTGTTGCTATCGCATTCATTGCTTCACCCTTGCGGTGAAACTGACTTTTAAGGCGAAAGCCGTTAATGTCTCATGCTCACGTCCGTCCGGTGTCCGTCCGGTGTCCGTCCGTCCATTCGTGCGTCCGTCCGTCCGTCTGTCTGTCCGTCCGTCCGTCCGTCCGTCCGTCCGTCCGTCCGTCCGTCCGGTGTCCGTCCGTCGGTCCGTCCGTCCGTCCGGTGTCCGTCTGTTCGTCCGTCTGTCCGTCCATCCGTCCGGTGTCCGTCCGTCCGTCCGTCCGTCCGTCCGTCCGTCCGTCTGCCTGTCCGTCCGTCCGTCTGCCCGTCCGTCTGCCCATCCGTCCGTCCGTCCGTCCGTCCGTCCGTCCGTCCGTCTGTCTGTCTGTCTGTCTGTCTGTCTGTCTGTCTGTCTGTCTGTCTGTCCGAGCTCTGGCACGGAGCCAGGTGGCCGCCGGGATGCGCAAACGGACGCCGGTCGCGTCGGACTCTACAGCGCTCGCGCTTTGCTTGCGTAGCGTCGCTGTGCCCAGCGTTTGCAATCATTCTGACCGATGCCGTTTCAATGGACACAGGCGTTCACGGAATACACTTTCGAATTTACAAAGGGTCCGTCAATTTAAACGCTGGAACGCGGGTGGCGTTTGCACCATGCGCAAAGCGCGAGAAAATACTAACGCATGCGAACGGAGGAAGATTAGTCTCGCGTCTCGCTGCGATTCGCGGTAAAAAAATTAAAAAAAGAAAACACGCACACATTCGGTTTGTGTGTTATGCCACTGAGAGTGTAAAAGATAAAAGACATGGCATAGTCAGTGGAATGGCAACACGCTTTCGCCGAACACACTTTGGAATGTACAAAGTGTCCTTGAATTTTTTTCGCGCGTTCGCCGGTTTCAGGGGAGAGGGCAGAGTCGAAAAAAATTACACCATCTCCCGCTAAAGGGAACCATGTGTAGATGTGAAGCAGCGGGCGCTAACGCTTACACTGGCCGTGGCGTTGACGCTGGCGCTATCGCAGCGTTGCGCAGGAGAGAAAACTGAGGAGGCGCAAAGCACGCAGTGATGGAGCGGTGTTTCCTACTGGAACATGCCAATCGCTGCTAATGGGCAATGAGAGACAGAAGATTCCGACTGTACACAGAGACCCGCAGTGCGCTTTTATTTAACGCGCACGCTGCGAATTTTTATTGTTCAACAACGCACAGGAGAAATCTCCCACCGGCACCACCTTGGAGGTCAAGATCCATTGCCATATATACGCGATGGACAGTGAACGGTTGTGCAGCGCGAGCAGTCGGTTTTTTTCAACCAAGAAACTCGCTAGCAGACGCTGCCTGCGTCGGCGTCACGAGGCGAGAGAGGGGGGGAGCGTAGGAGAGGAGAGAGAGAGAGAGGGGGGGGGGGACGCGCATGCGCAGTGGGGTGTGGACGCTGTGGGCAGGGATGCCTAGAGGAGAGAAGGGGGAGCGTAGGAGAGGTGAGAGAGGGGGGGACGCGCATGCGCAGTGGGAGCCCAGGCAGGGATTCCTAGAGGAGAGGGGGGGAGCATAGGAGGGGGAGAGAGGAGGAGGGGAGGCGCATGCGCAGTGAGGGTGTGGTTGCCGCGGGGAGGGATGCCTAGAGGAGAGAGGGGGAGGAGAGGTTTTTTTTTTATTTTTATTTTTTTTAAAGGGTTTGCGCATGCGCAGTAAGGGAGGCCACGCCGCACACCACCACCGGATTAAGCTTCGCCATAAGATGCTTCACATCTAAAAGGCGGAGGCTAATCTGCCTCCGTTTCGCGTGCGTTCGTATTCTTGCGTTCGTATCATCGTGCAGACGCCATACGCGTTCCAGCGCTCATAAAGCTCATTTATTCCCCCGCGTGAGGGGGAGACGCCACAGCTGGCACCGTGCCAGGGAACTTCAACGGCGACGGCGACGGCGGGGTGCCGGCCTAAAGAGTTTCGCTCTTAAAAAGATCACAGGTTCGCCGCAAGGGCGAAGCATTGAATGCGATAGCAAGAAATTGGAATGGCACACGAAGATCGACGAGCAGCTCGATACTCGCAGCTTCCCACTGGAGCACGAAGAAGGACGCTCGAAAAGGACGCTAAGGTATACACAGGAGAAGCGTGAACTAAGAACTATCATAGTTATGCCTTTGTGTTTGAGCAACGCGCTGCCAGTGTCGACAACGCAGAACCCGACGCTCTCAGATATTTCTTCTTTTAAAGTGTGGCGCGCGGAACGACCACTCTGCGTCTCCTGCCAGGGTTGCCTGTTGTGGCTACTTTGCGCCAAATTGGCTACTTTTGGACCCCGTTGGCGACGAAAGTATCCAGTTCGCGCAATGGCCCTTTTTTAAGTGCGAATGCACTTTATAAGCGACCCTGAATCCGCCGTCCCATAGCAACGGCGCGAGGAGCGTCTGTAGCAACGGCGCAGCGACGTCACACCCCACGTGACTGCGCGCGCTCCGCCTCCTCACCGCGGTTCGCGCGGGCGCGCGCCGCTCCCCGCATTGCTCTCCGCGGCGTGTTTGGTCTTCGCCGTGGCCAGACGCGGCGGTTGTGTTAGCGTCGCTTGCGTGGAGTGGCCCGCTTGTCAGTTGATTTTCGCTCTTCGCCGTGGTCGGACGCGGCGGTTGTTTTAGCGTCGCTTGCGTGGAGTGGCCCGCTCGTCAGTTGATTTTCGCTCTCCGCCGTGACCAGACGCGGCGGTTGTGTTAGCGTCGCTTGCGTGGAGTGGCGCGAAATGCATTCGCATTTCCTCACGATTCCCTTCGGGGAGGTGTTGGTCTTTATTTAAACTTGTGGTTTTACGTATTCAAAATGGTTTTATTTATTCATCAATAGTAAATATTCTGTTGACAATACCGCTTCGGTTCTTGGGCTAGAAATTTGGCGATGATATCAAACGACATGGCTACTTTGGCTACTTTTGGCGTGAATTCTGGAGCCTTTTCATGTCCACTCAACGGCGACCCTGTCTCCTGCCACGTGGTGGCGTCTGACGCAAGGTGCGCGTAAGGTCCCTATGTCTTACGCAAGGTGTGCGTGAGGTTCCACTTCACGAGTGCGCACAGAAACCGGCCACTTTTAAGGCGAAAGCCTTTAATGTCTTATGCTTACGTCCGTCCAGTGTCCGTCCGTCCGTCCGGTGTCCGTCCGTCCGGTGGTGGTGGTGTGCGTCCTGACCACCTTTACGGCGCATGCGCAAACCTTCCCCACGCACCTCCTCTCCTACGCTCCCCCCTCTCTCTCCTCTAGGTATCCCTCCCGCCCACAGCGTTTACACACCCATTGCGCATGCGCGTCCCCTCCCCCCTCTCTCTCCTACGCTCCCCCCTCTCTCCTCTAGGCATCCCTCCCGCGGCGTTTACACCCCCCATTGCGCATGCGCGTCCCCTGCCCCTCTCTCTCCTCTAGGCATCCCTGCCCGCGGCAACCACACCCCCCACTGCGCATGCGCGTCCCCTCCCCCCTGTCTCTCCTCTAGGCATCCGTCCCACGGCGTTTACATTACCAATGCGCATGCGCGTCCTCTTCCCCTCTCTCCTACGCTCCCCCTCTCTCGCCTCGTAACGCCGACGTAGGCAGCGTCTGCTAGCGAGTTTCTTGATTGAAAATACAGCCGATGGCGAAGCTCCTTAGAAATGGGACGCACGCGGCGTTTCATTGTCCAGGCAACGGACCAAACATTGGGCGGACGGCAGGGTTAAGCGATGGTTTCGCGCGTTCGCCGGTTTGAGGGGAGAGGGCAGAGTCGAAGAAAGAGGGAGAGGGAGACGAATCGGCCTCCGTTTCGCATGTGTTCGCATTCTCGCGCTTTGCGCATCGTGCAGACGCCATCCGTGTTCCAGCGCTCATAAAGCTCATTTATCCTCGCGCGCGAGAGGGAGACGCCACAGCTGGCACTGTGCCATGGTGTAAGAATTTATATCTTACACCGTGCACCGTGCCAGGGAGCTGCAACAACGACGGCGACGGCGACGGCGGGGTGCCGGCCAAAGGAGCTTCGCTCCTAAGAACCGACTGCTCACGCTACATAACCGTCCACTGGCCACCCCGTAAATATAGGCACTGGATCTTCACCTGCAAGGTGGTGCCGGTGGGAGATTTCTCCTGTGCGTTGTCGAACGATAAAAATTCGCAGCGTGCGCGTTAACTAAAAGCGGACTGCGGAACTCTTTGTCCACTCCGAGTCTTCTGTCTCTCATTGCCCATTAGCAGCGATTGACATGTTCCAGTAGGAAACACCGGTCCATCACTGCGTGATTGCGCCTCCCTAGATTTCTCTCCTGCGCAACGCCGCGATGAGCGCCAGCGTCACCGCCGCCGCTAGTGTAAGCGTTAGCGCCCGCTGCTTCGCATCTACACATGGTTCCCTTTAGCGGGAGATGGTGTAATTTTAAGGCGAAAGCCTTTAATGTCTCATGTCCATCCGTTTGTCAGTCTGTCCGTCCGTTCATCTGTCCGTCCGTCCGTCTCTCCGTTTTTCCGTCCGTCCGTCTGTCCGTCCATTTGTCTGTCCGTCCGTCTGTCCATCCGAGCTCTGGCACGGAATCAGGTGGCCGCCGGGGTGCGCAAACGGACGGCGGTCGCGTCGGACTCTACAGCGCTCGCGCTTTGCTTGCGTAGCGTCGCTGTGCACAGCCCTTGCAATCATTCTGACCGACGCCGTCTCAATGGACACATGCGTCCACGGAATACCTTTTCGAATTTACAAAGGGTCCGTCAATTTAAGCGCTGGAACGCGGATGGCGTTTGCGGGATGCGCAAAGCGCTAGAAAATACTAACGCATGCAAACGGAGGAAGATTAGTCTCGCGTCTCGCTGCGATTTGCGGTAAAAAATTAAAAAAGAAAACACGCACACATTCGGTTTGTGTGTTATCCCAGTGACAGTGTAAAAGAAAAAAAGACATGGCATGGTCAGTGGAATGGCCACACGCTTTCGCCGAACACACATTGGAATGTACAAAGTGTCCTTCAATTTTTTTTTCATGCGCGTCTCAAGAGCAGTTTTCAAGTTGAAAGAGAATGCAGGAGCGTTGTGTAATAGAAAAAAGTGACAGTTTCGCCACAAGGCGAAGTAATGAGTACGATAGCAACAAATTGGAATGTCAAGCGACGAATGGCAAGCAGGTCGAAACGTGCAGCGCGCTGCTGACGCACACATGACGCATGAAAACAACACGCACAGGACGAGAGAGAACTAACAACGTTCACTGCTCGACACTTAACGCGCTGCTCGAACAAAAACGACGCACGAAACGTATTCACAGGTACAGACGAGCCCGAACTAACAAGTGTCACAGTTACTTCGCTGTGCTTGGAAAGCGTGTTCTGCCGCGAGCGAAGGGACCTTAGTGCGCTCGGTGACTACAACACAATCGTTCCGGCGAAAGGCCAATACCCCCCCCCCCCCCCGAGAGATAAGCGCGCGCGAAAGGGCGTCTACCCCCCCACGGAGCAAAGTGCGCGAGGCAGCGTGAGGGAGATGAATGCATGCGCGCGGGCGTCGCGACGAGCGGGACGGGCACCGAGCTAAGTTCCGCCACGCGCAGCCTTTGCGCCATCTCGCTGGTAACGCTGAAAACACGCTGAAAACTCGCTGTATATAAATAGCTCGCCGTTTGAACGTTGAAGGACGTGCGCTTTCGTGGCTCAGCGGTTAGCGCCGCGCGCTGCAGAGCGAGTGGTCCCTCGTTTGATGCCGCGCGTCGGAAGTATTTTTCTGAATTAATTTTCTTTGTGGCTTTTATTAATATATAGATACATATACATATACGGGACATGACGGCGACGGCGAAAACCAGCCGAGAGTGTCCATATAATCGCTATCGCAATAAAAACGCCCAAGCTCCTCCGAGATCTACATATCGCCAGCGGTAAATGGTGTGTATAAATAGCTTGCCGTTATTATGCTGGCGCAAAGCTGGTGCGTGGCTGAGTAGTCTAGCGCAGCGCGCTGCGGAGAGAGGGGGGCGCTGGTTCGAATCCGTGGTCGGGTGCCTCGGAATTTTTTTTCTTCGGATTTATTTTTCTTCGTGCCTTTTAAATATATAATCTTTTCGTCCACCTTTTCTTTCTTCACATTTACATTACAATTACTTCTAATAGCATCCCCTATAGTTTCCTTGGCATCTTTGTCTGAAAGTTCTCATTTATACTGTATTTAACAAAGCAAACGAGCCCTTAAATCTACATTTCTTTCCTTTATATATATATATATATATATATATACATACATACATACATATACATATCCGTACATGACGGCGACGGCAACAATCAACCGAGAGTGTCCGATATAATTGCTATCGCAATAAAAGAGCAGTCGCGCGATGCTGGAATTCCGTTTCTATTATTGGTAATATTGGTTTCTGTTTATCTTAGTCATAAAAGCATTTTCGTTCGCGAGCTTCAGAATTTCTGAGACAGGCTTCGTAAAAAAAAAGAAAAGTTGTCTGCATCGAAGCTAGTATTATTGTTTCCGGCTACGTGGACGCATGTGTCTAACTTCCTTTGAACACGAGTTGACAGTATAATGCGCTTTAAATATCAAAGAAATTTGTGCGTTTAAGTAACTCCAATCTCATTATTTCGCACAAATATTCAAGAAAGGCCTGCTGCGTAATAAGAATTTCTTGGGCATTGAGGGCTTAAACACAAATTCTTTTCTCCACTCTAAAAAAAGAAAAAGAAAATAGGAGTATTTTCACTTGGTTGAGTGAGACTGAGTTGCCACGTATATGACTGTTTTTAAAGAGACACGTGAACTATCTTCGGAGATCATTATACCCTCGTCGGACAGTCCGGGCACCCCAAAGATAGTAATGCGTCTTTTTATGGGGAGTCATATGTGTGGCAAGTCAGGACTCGGCAAAAAAAAGAGTCGAATGCTCTTTTTTTTTAAAGGGGTACTGACACAAAAACTTTGGTCTCGCGTTTTTTTGCTGCAATGTGTTGCTAGGGGCCTGTTAGTGATAACACGGCACCTCGTTTGCTGCAGCGCGCGACAGATATTTAATTACAGGCTCCTCATTACCGACCAGTTTCAGTTTCGGTTTCAGAGAGCTTGAAAAACGACAAGCCGCCGGGTGCAACTATCACCACCTAGCGTGCGCAGCTCTCGATCACGTCAGCACACAGAACTGTGACGCACTTCCGCACGGTCTGCATCAAGAAGTCCTTTCGAATAGGAAACGGGACAGCAGTGTCGCCAAACACAAAACTTTCAACGCGTGCGCCGCGGCCACGGACTCGCGACCAGCCGCCGAGAAGTATAGACTGTTGTAACAAACGCGGCAAAAGAAAATGGCCGCTATGACGTCATCATAACTTGTTGCAGCGTGGTCACGTGAGGGAAGTAGGGAGGTCACCGAGGGTCACCTCTGATGGTGTTACCGCGAGGGAGCTACCGCGAGGGAGTCGATCGCTCACGCAAACTTCAAAATTAATTTAAAATACCTTCTAAACTATATTCGCTGTTGATATTTTGCAGATGATGTACACATGTTCACGGGAATCGAACCCGCAGGCTGTCTCGGCCGCGAAATTTTGTGTCAGTACCCCTTTAAGGTGAAAGCCGTAGATACCTCACCAAACGCGAAATTTGACCGTCGGCGGCTCGCGTCGGCGGCATTAGCGTTCCTCTGCGTCGGGAACAGTGATGCAAAAATATCATCATCACGCGATGACGTCACCACATACGTCACGACCACGTCACAGATTGTCAAAATTTGTGACGTCATTATGAAGTCATCACATCACTGTGACGTCACGTGACATGACGTCATATGACGCTTCATATGACGTCACGTCTGGTGACGTCACAGTGACGTCATCGCATGACATCGTCACTTGGTCAAAGGTGGTCCGATCACGAAGGCAATGCAAATCCAGGTGAGGTACCTGCGATCTTGGAGGCGCTGCAAAACCACGTCAGGTGCAGAAAGCATCCGAAGGGTGGCGGAGCAGGATAAATGCATTGACTGAGAACAACAAGACGATGGCTTTCGCTTTCGAGTAGTCTAAAGTGAATGTATAAGGGACTATGTGAGTCTTCTTTTTCTTGCAGTGTTAGGTTGACCACTGTCTGATGAGCAACACATAAACCGAAGCATCGCCTAAAATAGCTTGAAGGCGTAATGACAGCGTTTGCGAAATGCGTAACCGTCCAAGAGCCGGAGGTCGGCAGGGAATCTTCAGTAACGTCAGTACCTCTCGCACTTAACTTCCGCGCGCATCTAATTGGCAACATTGGCATTGTCTTACATGTCACTCTTCTATTGAATAGACATCTGCCACGGTGGTACATTGGTTACGGTGCTCGGCTGCTGACGCGAATATCGGGGTTTGATGCCGGCCGCGGCGGTCGCATTTCCACGGAAGCGAAATGCTAGAGGCTCGTGTACTGTGCGATGTCAGCGCACGTTAAAGAACAAAAGAGAGTGGAAATTTACGCAGCCTTCCACCACGGCGTGCCTCAAAATCGTATCGTCGTTCTCGCACGTAAAACCCAAGATATTATTAGGATCTACTAATGAGACGCCTGTAGGAGGTGGGGAAGCGATTACCGTTTTTGATAAGGTGTGTTGAAAACGTCGTGTATCTCGGTAGTTGCGCAGTTGCATCGAAGCCGCAGAAATCCCTCTGTCCAGTGTGCTGAGGCAATTTAAAATGTACCCGGGGTCGCATATAGTTCGTGACGTCGCTTCATATTGTGCAAACACGAGCTGAGATCACGAAGTTTCCTTCCGAAGCCCTGAGAGTCTATCGAAGCCTACCACCCCTCTCTGCACAACTCGAGGACAGGGAGTCCCTATTAGAAGTGAGTTCCTTTGATGCAAGGAATTTCTAATTAATGAGCGCACGTGCATTGAGTGAGTGCTGCTCCAAACTCGCTAGCGGGCCTCTAAGCTTATCCATTCGGCCACCGTCCTATCTCACTATTTACGACGCGCGTGGCCTCCTGGAACGAAGTCGGTGTCTCAAATTTACGCCGCCGAAATTCGAGCTTCAATCAGGAGCTGATGACTTGCCGGCACTTCCGCTCGTTGTGTGTGTACCTGCTGTTCCGCAGCTACTTTGTTGTACAGGGTGCTCCAGCTAACTCTAGCGAGACATTAAAGATATGCTAACGCACTTTATGACTGCGTTACCAAGTGCATGTTTCTGAATATTGTGTGGGACACGTCGCATTAATTTTTTGAGTTCTGCTTCATCGCTTAATTTGGTAAGATTAATTCAGTAAATTCTAAAGCAACGAAGCTGGGCAAAAAAAAGTTCGATTAGAAAGTTGCTGATCGGTTTGCAAAACATCCGATTACGCAGTTTCTAACTTTCTGTCTATTAATTAAGTGTTAATGTTTTTCTGCACAAACCGAATATTTATTTCCCGGTTAACCTCCCTGCCTTTCCGCATTACATCCCCTCCCCTCCCCCCTCTCTCTCTAGCTCTGCTTACTGTAGATACCCGCGAAATAGAAAAATATACCACTTGATATGCCCGCTTGCGCGGCTATGCGCGCCGTGATTATAGTGCGGCCTAACGTTGAGCGTGCAAACGGCCATTGCATTCGCCCATGTGTGCTGCTGCTTTTAAAAGGCGACACGGCAGCGACGATGGTTGAGGTAGCTGGCCCTGGAAACTGAGCGCCAGTGTCAGTTTCAAGAAACGTGCGCGCTCATAGCGTTTGCCGGGCATTCTAAGATCTGGATGAACGAAGTGAGGTTGATGTGGATGTTCGCATTTATTGTCTTCCACAAGTTTTTATCAAATAAATAAATTTAATTGAACTGTAAAGAACTCTTCCTTTATTGCTTATATATGTTTCTTATTTTGTGAATTTTAAATTGGGCGAAGCGCGGGAACTGGCTGTCTTGTGTTCGTAGCGCTGGCCTCCGCTCACCCTTGCCACTCATTCAACGATATCACAAGTTGTATCGCGCTCGGTTATCTCGCTTTGTTGGCGTGCCAAGTATGAATGCAGGAAAGGTAAGACATTCGATGTGGCGTGCAGCGAACGGAAGACGCAGTTTAGCCACGCCCAGCAGGACAACCATGCATTAGACGAAGGTGGCTAAATCGGCGATCACTTGTTTTGCGCGGCTCTGTGGTGCGTTAACCCAGGGACTTCCAGTTCCACGAAGGTTTTTCGGGTTTCCTGGTGACAACGGGTGAGCACAAGTATCTGGGTCCATTATTTGAGCAGGTATTCATTTCGGATGAGTACATGAGTAAACCCAGTTCTCTGCAAAGCCTGACTGGACTGGCATAAGCACAGTGTCGCTAGGCTAATTCGTCATGACGACAGCCTACCTGCTGCCGGCAATATACGTTTAATTAAAGGCTCGAATGCGTTTTGGTTTGGCTACACAGCTTGTTCATCTTTTACTTTTGGCATGTAATTGAAATGATGTCGAGCAATTATAGGCTCCTTCATGTTCATGGAAATGCACGTAGCCAGTTTTGAAAGATTGTGGGCCTTTACTTCTAATACTGTCACCGAAATATATGTAATGCACTCACTGATGCTTTGAGAAATTGTTTAACAGGAAATGTCGCTGGAGGCAACGTTTTGACAAGTGGATTTTTCTTCGTCAAGGCAATGCTACTGCCCTGTCGAAGACAACTGAACTTTCCGAAACATTGTCTCCAGCGGCATTCCTTGTTCGATTTCTCACCGCTTCACGCCTCGTTCTTCCACTGAACTTGTGTCTTGTTTGGTACACAAGTGCTGTAAGAAAAATATGTGTGCCGTCATAATAGACATGATTGAGTCAAGTACGACGTGGCCTCCTCGGGACTGTTAATAATTTTCGCAGTGGTTCGGATATTCTGGGTTCAATGTTTCCTCACTATGTGCATATATCAGTTGTCAATTAAATCTGCTTTTGCAGATTGACACTCTCACAATACGTGTATGCCTCCGTTTATTAGAATCGTGTGATTCAAAAAATTCAAATTTTATCTGTGTTGATCGAGTTTTGTCGTATTGAGAAATCGGTCTGCTTTAGTTTGTCCGCTTTGCAACATACGAACAAAATTTTAAAAAAATAGTTAACTAACTTCAACGAATGGCCTCGTCACCCGAGCGGCCAGTGGACCTGCAAGAGAGCGCGAACACATTCCGCTTGCACGCAAAGTGGGAAAGGAGAGCTTCCGCTGTAATACTCCTCTTCTTTGCTTCGCAGTGCGCACCCTTTCTATCTATTTGGTGATCTCACCTGTGAACGTCATGAAAGAAATGTTTTGCTTGTGAATTATATCTCGTTGGATACCCGGCAGCCGCCAGTGGTGGAAGCGGCGCTGCCGCCGTGTATCAGCATGCGAAAGCGCGTCCCACGGAAGGTGTAGGGAGTTTCCGCCCTCTGGTGGCAGTGTAATGACGTATATGTTGCCTGCAGCAACACAAGCGATAACCGCTGCGTCTGCTTATCATTGTCATGAACCACGGCACGGGAGGCATATTTTTTGGGCGCGGAACGTTAGGGATCACTTCTATTCCGGCGCGCAAGCGGGGTGTGTCACGTGTAAGTTTTTGTACTTCCCCGACATGTATGGTAAGCGGAAAAACACTAATACTTAATTAACCCTTTGTGTGACAGTGGGACACATACGTCCCACTTTTCCGTCTGCGTAAAAAAAATTATGGACACTTTGTACATTCCAAAGTGTGTACGGCGAAAGCGTGTGGCCATTCGACTGACTATACCATGTCTTTTTTCTTCTACACTCTCAGTGGGATAACACACAAACCGAATGTGTGCGTGTTTTCTTGTTTAATTATTTACCGCGAATCGCAGCGAGACGCGAGATTAATCTTCCTCCGTTCGCATGAGTTCGTATTTTCTCCCGCTTTGCGCATCGTACAGACGCCATCCGCGTTCCAGCGCTTAAATTGACGGACCCTTTGTAAACTCCAAAGTGTGTTCCGCGAACGCCTGTGTCCATTGAGACCGGCGTCGGTCAGAATGATTCCAAACGCTGGGCACAGTGACGCTACGCAAGCAAAGCGCGAGCACTGTAGAGTCCGACGCGACCGGCGTCCGTTTGCGCACCCCGGCGGCCACTTGGCTCCGTGCCAGGGCTCAGACGGACGGACGGCACGGTCAGACGGACGGATGGACGGACGGACGGACGGACGGACGGACGGACGGACGGACGGACGGAGGACGGACGGACACGGACGGACGGACACGGACGGATGGACACGGGCGGACGGACGGACGTACACGGACGGACGGACACGGACAGACGGACACGGACGGAGGGATGACCACGGACGGACGGACGGACGGACGGACGGACGGACGGACGGACGGATGGATGGATGGATGGATGGATGGATGGATGGATGGATGGATGGATGGATGGATGGATGGATGGATGGATGGATGGATGGATGGATGGACGGGCGAACGGACGGAGGAACGGACGCCGGACGGACGTGAGCATGAGACACTAAAGGCTTTCGCCTTAAAAATTTATGCCACATCACCCGCTGTAATTAGCGCAATGCTAAGTGACTCATATCTTACATATGTCTTCATAACTCGAGGAAAATTCTACCACGCTTACGAAGGGCGGAAGCAGTGTTACAATGGCGTTGAATATCGATCAATCTTTAATGATAGTTTCTAAATTTTCTTCTTCAGATAGGCAGAATATGCCAATCAAAATGCCGGATAATTTCCTCTACTTCTGTTTTTCAAAAGGGCGATTGTAGCTTCCAGTCATCACGTGGGTTTTTTTTTTTAATTTGAGCAATAATTGGACCAGTAAATGCCTCGAAACACTATCCCATGCGAAATTCGCACGCTCATCTCCCAGCGTAAATGCGGATATTGGTGCGCGGAAATATTTTTCTTCATACCATATACCTCTTGAACAGTAGGCACATACTCAGGGACAACAGCCGCACTCGACAATTTCGACATGCAAAGCAAGAACAAGCAAAGGGACAAAAAAAAATAGAAAAGAGAGGTTGATGTATGCGGTGAAGTAAGCTATACAGGAACAGATCACAACGCTATGAAGGCTCACAGGAGGCGCAGCTGCAGGTGATTTTCTACTGCTGGAAATGAGGTCCGCACAACTTTGCTCAGCACAACTTGAGAAGTGATACTCTGTGCGACTTGCTTCGGGGTGTTTCATCATCCCAAAGACCCTGTTGATGAAATCACGAGATGGTATTTTCACGAGTCAGTGGGACATATATGTCCCACTATTTTTTTTTCTTCGTATACTACTGGCTTGATTTTGATGAAATTTTTTATACTATTTCTTTGTAGTTTATATCAATATACCACAGCCGGTTTTCATAACATCGTGTCAGAAATATAGGCAAACTTACAAAGGGTTGAGTAAGTGAGCGTGTGCGAATCTGTGAGTGTTTCGGGGATTACGAAGTTGCGCTAAATTACGTACGATATGACAAGTTACCAACTAGCTCAACAAGTTTTAATAAGATACAAATGGTTAATAGATAGAATGCTCGAAACTATCTAATCAGATGTTTCGCAAACCAATCTACAACTTTCTGATTGCAATTCCTCGCCCAGCTTCGTTACTTTATAGGTGACTTAATTAATCTTCCTTATTAAGTATTTAGGCAGAGCACAAAAATACAACCATCTCCGCTTCGCGGACAACAATGAAACAGCGAAGGTGGTGGCATTCCCTTCGTCAGGCTAACGCATTTATATGCTTTGCAAGTCTTTCAGATACGTGGTATCACTGCTCTTTATTACACACTCTTTGTTAAGCTTTGAAGTGGTAGTATAGTTTTATTGCATCTTGACCATACCCCTCTTATACACAGGTTTACAAAGAAGCCTAATTTACGAAGCAGTTTACGACGAAATTTATAAAAAAAAGCACAGCGTAAAAAAGGAGTTTACGACAAAGAACAGCGTGATTCTTAAAAAAAATAGTCCGACTTACTCCATGCAATAGTGAGGTACAGTCTTAGGCAAGCTGAATACGAATGCTCCGACGTGTGACCTGCATTATTTTGACTGATATGCCAGCCGCGAAGCGCTGGGCGCTGTTGCCGAGACAATACCTCTGTATGCTTGGATAGTATGTCGGCATACATGGGTGACATCTCGGCAACAGAACCCAAAGCTGCGCGGCACTAGCGTCAAAATGTTAGGGTAGGTACTCACTAGCGGCAAAAAGGCGCGCGACACGCCGCGTGCGGCAAGCGTGCTCGCGGCAGGCGCGTGCGTTCTTGTTCCCATTCGCGTTTTACGCGGCGCGGCAGCAATTTTTGAAGTCTTATACAACCCGAGACTCCAAGTATCACTGCCTTGTAGCGTAAAACGCGAATGGAAGCACGAACGCACGCGCCTGCCACGATAATACTTGCCGCACGCGGCGTGTCGCTCGCGTTTTTGCCGCTAGTGAGTACGTATGCCCTTAGGGCAGGTACTCACTAGCGGCAAAAACGCGAGCGACACGCCGCGTGCGGCAAGCGTGCTCGCGGCAAGCGCGTGCGTTCGTGTTTCCATTCGCGTTTTACGCTACAAGGCAGTGACACCTGGAGTCTCGGGTTGTATAAGACTTCAAGAAATGCTGCCGCGCCACGTAAAACGCGAATGGGAACGGGAACGCACGCGCCTGCCGCGAACGCGCTTGCCGCACGCGGCGTGTCGCGCGCGCGTTTTTGCCGCTAGTGAGTACGTACCCTTACAGGACACGCTGCGGAGCGTTCCTGTTAATCTTGCTGACGACTGTGTGTGCATTTGGTCACGCCGTCATAAAGATCGTCGGCATATTTTTAAACCTTTGCTAGAGTTAGATGGGCCACCCTGTAAATCGCTTTGCATTACCTCACTGAATAATTTATCCCAAAGATAACATACTGACGCCGGTGAAGGTAAGATAATTATATCAATGCTTGT
>JALIZH010018178.1:0-42809 GCA_030522465.1 Rhipicephalus appendiculatus | reverse complement strand
TCACAGGCGGGAAAGAAAAAGGGAAACACAAGACACAGCGCTGCACCAACAAAAAATCAACTAAAAATATGGCACTCATCATTTTAAACTTTGCATAATACAGATCACTGTTCAAAATCATCATCTTTTTTGAAAGCATCACAGAAGGAGCACGCATGCGATCTTCTTTGTCGCGATCAATTTTGTATGCTTCAATCGCTTCACCGGTGAGTTTCTCGTTCTTTTTTTTTTTTGATGATCAAAATGTGGTTCACTGGCGCAACTTCTACTATGTAAATTACCAGCGGCTTGAACTGCTGTCTTTCCAAAAAGATTCTTGTGCTCCCTAAGTATGCTGTTCGGACCCCTACCCGACTGTCCAATATTAGTTATTATTATTATTATTATTATTATTTTTTTTTCATTTGAGCATCATTCTTTCTTTATGGCATCGGAATTCACAGGCGAACAAAGTTTTGAGAGTATGTTAGGGGCGGGAAATATAATGTCTGTAGGGCTCGCGTGCCTGTTTTCTTCAGATTGTGCGCTACACTGTGTATCTAAGGCACCACAACAAACTTTTCCTTTTTTCCCCTTATCAGCTGACTCTTCTGGCCACCACGCTTCATTTGTTTTAGCAAGACACATGCCACTGACACGAGTGGATGACGTGGGTAACCAACTGAAACCAGGCAGGAGGCATCAGCAATGAAATTAATCTCTGTCAAATGGAGACATGGTTTCCGTAAAAAAATTACTTAAACAACATGCGATAATGCCCCGTTTCACAAGCTTGGTGTGAACGGAGGAGTACTGAAGAAATGGTTTTCTGGCCCGTGGTTCATGCAGTCAGCAAACATGTCCTTTAGTGAAGTGAAGCTTGAAGTCAAGAAACTTAACACAGTTATCCATGGGAACTTAGTGCGTTAACTGCAGTGGCTAAAGAGAGTGGCTGAAGAGGGCCAGAACACGTGAAAGAGACGCTTGATAGTTATCGACATCAGCCTTGAGAGTAATCAGATAGTCATCCACATACCTAAATGCCTTACGAATTCGCCACATCTAAACGTTGACTCGAAATGTAACTGCAGATTACTAGATAAATATCACTCAAGTGACATCTGATGTATGACATGATGCAAATCGCTTTGTATCTTCTCTTTTTTGATGTGATCATAAAAGAAAACGATAAGCTCGCGCCAAAGCATATAAGCACGCGAAATTGATCGCTTTAAAGAAAATTGCTTGAACGTTCCGCTGCGACGCTCTCCAAAACGGAGGCACATTTTTTGAACACTAATTTGTGGTTGACAGAATGGAAAATGATAAGTGTTATGCTGGTCCCTCAGCTCGCATTTGATGTGTCAAAGCGTCCGCTATCCAGCCATTCAAGGGTGGAATGCTTATGAACGTCTAAACAAAACTAACCTTAATTAACGGGAATTTTGGTTAAATTTCATTTAAAACATTCACAAGCACTCACCGAGTCTGCGTAAAAAAAACGGTGCTGTTCCTTCGGCTGGTGCGGTGAGTCTCCCTGCAACGTTGCGTTTCTTCATTTGTCGGCAGTGTTTTCTCTGTCAACGTGAACCGACAAAGACGATGTACAACCGCACTCTCAAAGTCGCGCGTCTCACCTGTTTGAAGTGGGAAACAAAGGAAGGCAGGTTTGAAGATAAAAAGATAACCCCGCGGTCGGGGCATATGTGGGGGAGGAACGCTCCGTCGGTGGCCCTTCAATGACGGACACGGCAGATGGACTTCTCTTACAGTGGGGCAGAACAAGTGCCACATTTTTACACCAAGGTATAAGTTTGCCTTTCAAGCATGTTTCTGATGAGTTGTAAGGACCAGCCTGTCCCGTCGCTTTCTTTATCTGTGCTTCGATCGTGTTTCCCGCTGGTTTTTATCCAATTCATCACATTTCTAGCTTTATTTTGTGTTGGTTTAGCGCTGTGTCTTAAGTTTTCTTTTTTTTTCCGTCTTTGTGCGCTGTAGCGTTTCTATCAACTAGCCCCAGAATCCACAGAAGGTTGGCGGCTTGGGCTAGTTGGTAAGTGATGATAATTGCTATATCACGAACTCAGGACAACGAGAAAACAAGGACAAAAGGCACACGAAGACGAGCGCTAACTTCCAACTAGGGTTATTGTGCAGAACACGAAATTATATACGCGACAAAAACACGTGATAAAGGATGAGCTATGCAAAGATGAGCAAGGCAATTAATTCAAACAAAAAAACATACCCAGAAAGAAATCCAAGGAAATATCAAAGAAAAAAAAAGTATCACTAGGTTTCACCTAGTGAAAATGTGTCACCTAGTGATACTTTTTGTTTGATTTTTCTTTGATGTTTCCTTGGGTTTCTTTCTGGGTATGTTTCTGTTGTTTGTATTTATAGCCTTGCTCATCTTTTAGCACGTGTTTTTGTCCCTACATACTTTCGTGTTCTGCACAATACCCGAGTCGGAAGCTAGCGCTCGTTTTCGTGTTCCTTTTGTCCTTGTCCTGACTTCGCGCTATCGCAGTCATCATGACATCAGTCCATCCTCTTGAATTAAATTCGATCTCACGACCTCCGCAACTCTCCGATAGGAGTACGCTGCCCGCAACAGGTGCACCGAGCCACCTTCCCACCCCTCTCCGAAATATTTTCCCCACTGACGATGTTCAGCCACCTGAGTGATGTAATTGGATTCTTGACGTCTCCCCGAAGCATGCGACTGCTCGGGGCAATGGTGGTGGCGGCTGGTCTCTTTTCTTGCGCTGCACACCGCCGCTCGTGCGGAGAACACCTAACGAACCTCGTCTCCTGCCGACAAAGCGTCATTCGCTGCTACCGTTAAGAAAAACGAAAAACAAATCGTGTCCACTAACGCAGGCCTTCCAGCGCTTTGTTAGAGAAGTTTTGCGGCGGACGTCCCCCGTCGTTATTGGCTTTTCTGGTCCCATCTCGTTCCATCGTTCCAATCACCTCGAGGTGTACGTGTCTTTCGCACCTGGATCTCGTCGCCTGGCTAGAAAGGGCTGCAAGCCCCTCAGGCACGATGGGCCATTGATGATGCGGCCCACAGCTCGGCCTTCACCACATGGCTCCCGAGGCAATTTCTCTTTTTCCTTTCTCTTTTTGGCACACACCGCGTCCTCCCAGTTCCCTCTTGGACGATTCTTCTGGAGCACCGCACTCTCTTTCGCCAACTGTTTTTTTTCTCATTCAGCCATTAGTCGGAAATGCCAAAATAATCTTGGACATTCCGCGTGACGAGATCTTCATTGCTGGCACTATCGGAAACTCTGATAAGAACCGTTAAGAAAGGGAAAATAGACAACCACCCGTTTGTAGCACAAAGCCACAAGGAAATCCGTACGAATTTTTGAGAAAGAAAAACTTCTTAGTTGCCGTAAAATTCGTCCTGGTCCGGTGTTTGAACCCTCGAGACCAACGCCTTTCCGGGTCGGTCGCTCTACCAATTGAGCTCACCAGGAAGCTAGCAATTGGCAGCGCGAAGGCGAATTATCGACAACTCGAAGCACATTGACACAAGTAATGCAAATGTTCCGCGGAACTCATTTGCCAAGGGAAACAGGTTAGGGGTATCCGTTAAAGGTGTTTTCGTGTTCTGCAAGAGACGGGAAAAACATCTATTAGGATGGGCGTTTGCAGCGAGATGTATATGGGTACAATTTTATGCAAGTTGCGTCTTTGAGCCTAAAGGATAAAAATTCTGGAGGCGACCTTACTGCTTGTCTTAAATGTCTGGTACTAGCACTCGCGCTTTGGCGTTCATGTGCGTTGGTGTATTACTTGGGTTAACTTTGCGTTTCCTCGCACAGCCGAAGTGGATGTCAGAGGCCACGTAGAAATATGCGCGTCGTTCAGATCTGCTGAGCCAGGTGCCGGAACCATTCCAGCTGCATGCTCACAATCATTCAGCGAGCTCAATCAATTAAATTTCATTAATATCCTTAAATCTATTGGATTACGATTACGATTAGGATTAGGATGTTGTAGGTTGCTGGTGGATCTAGCCTTGCGAAATTTGCAGGCAAGTGCCCCGCCCGGTTTCCTCTTCTCTGATCATATGTAACCAATGTCCTTCTTATAGCGAGGCGCGGGTATGCTCTATAGAAAGTCGCCCGCAGCGCGACGCAGCCCTGCTTAACCGGTGGTCTGTGTGCTAATCCGCATACAGTTTATTACGGGGCCCCCCATATCCCCAAACCACACCCCAACATAAATGTCACTCATCACCAGTCACATGCGAGGCCTGTAACGGTCAAAAACTTCAAGAGCAGTCACGACACCTCGTTGCTGAATGTCCAGTGACCACGCGGAAACACAATATCGTTTACACTGTCGTGCGGCGAGCCTAAACGTTGTAGTTCTTCAAATAAACATCGACGGTCTTTCTTAAGCTCACGACACTTAAGCAAATAATGTTCTATATCTCCACAGGTCTTGCAAGCCGGGCACAATGGCGTCGCGGAGAGTCTGATCTTGTGGAACCATGCTGGTGCACGTGCTGAGCCCGTGCGAATGCATTGTAACAAAGAGGCATTTTTCCTTGTTAGCCCTTTCGTCACACGTGGCTGGCGAGGTGACAACCATAATGAATGGAAGTGCCTGTTAACAGCTTCTCTTAAAAGATTTTGATGGTCCCTGGGACCCTTCTCTTAAGTAAAGGTATGATTCGTTACCATGTGTATCCTATATAACAGTTCACAACCATCTATTTTTCTTTTCACGAGATTCCTTTGCTTTATTATACGGAAAACTGGAGTTGTGTGCTCGACCAGAATGGCTTCGAAGAAACACAAGAGTGTCGATAGAAGCTATTGCCACTAAAAAAAAATCACGCCATATCCACGAAGTGAATGATGATGAGTGGGCGAAGCTCGATCGTTTTCATCCATGGCAGAAAGGGAATGTGTGGTCTGGAACGCGCTTATACTTCATGGTCATCAGCGGCATCATCATCGTTATCACGTGTAGTGGGTACATTCCACTATACTGGAACGCGCTTATACTTCATCGTTATCACGTGTAGTGGGTACATTCCACTATACTGCGTCATCGTCATCTTTATCACGTGGAGTGGGTACATTCCACTATACGTGGCTACCTACCTACTACAACTACTACTACTACTACAGAGGAACGCGCTTATACTTCATGGCCATCAGCGTCATCGTCATCGTTATCACGTGTAGCGGGTACATTCCACTGTACTGCGTCATCGTCATCTTTATCACGTGGAGTGGGTACATTTCGACTATACGTGGCTATCTACCTACCTACCTACTACAACTACTACTACTACAACACAGAGGAGGGACAGACCCACACCCTAAGGAGCTTCGCCCCTAAAAGGACAGTCCTTTTTGCTAATGCTAAGGAAAGCCCGGGCGTAAGCGTATGCTCTCCCGAACAGTAATTAAATTACTGTCGTTTTCAGATATTGCAACGCTAGCTTTTACTTATGTTGGTAGTGCATTTTTACTCGCTCTTTAAATGTTTTAGAGGTGAGGGGGCTTCAAAATTTTATTTGGCCGAAAGCACATTGCAAGGCACGCATCGCAATTGAACAAGGAAGGCACACTTTTAAGACCCCCCCTAATAAAATCACAAAAATGCCACAATACGCTTAGGAACATCGGGGTCGTACAGGCCAACGCCTCCTCTATTTTTTTCAGTGCCAGTGCGAACGCTCGCTCCTCAATAGGAACCGTCGGTACACCTTGGTTCAGAGATGTGTCGTTTGCGGCGCCACCTAAAGGGTATAACTGCTTACGTCACACGTGCTGGAGAGCGCGTCGCTGTCGTTGCCTTTGAGACGCAGTAGACGCTGTGTCCCCCTCCTATATAACGCTCTGTCAGATTCCGTACTTCGCACTTCTTCCTTGGTAGCTCTCTGTATGCGCTACGTGGCGCTTTCAGCGTTTGCGACAATGTAGAGAGGCGCTTGAAGGATCGACAGATTTCTGGCATCGAGGCACCCTACAGTATTTTTATTCGCATTTTGCAGTGGTCGTTCCGCCGATGACCGCTTATCGCAAAACGTATTGAGCGCTGGGCATTATGAAGTTCGTGTTTCTAGGCGCCTTGTTGACGAACATCATTTTGCGCGTGTAGATGGTGCGGTCCAAACAGGAAAAAGGCTGTATTCGCTGTAGCAGAAAGACGGTATCGGTTGTCACACGCTTTTTTTTTTGTAATCCGTTGGGTTGCTTTTTGTGAGTTTAATGAGATTTTCACTTACGCAGAGTGCAGAAACGGTGTCACCATTGACGTAATCCAATTAAATGGCCATTTGCTCCATATGAATTTCTGGAACAAAAAAAAAGAAAATACGAAGACAAAGACAAACAGCACTATGTGCCTTCCGTCTATTTTCATCTTTGTTCCTTGTGCGTTTTTTTTTTTTGCAAGAAATGAAGACTTAACCAAAGTTTTTGATACATGTAAGTACTGTGACGCTAGGCTGTCACGCTAGGCAGACATTTAAATACCTAGGAGTACATATATCTAGCGATCTGTCCTGGACCCATCATATACACCAACTATCTAATTCCTGCAATCGCTTATTAGGTTATCTACGCCGTAACTTGTCATCAGCATCCCCTACAGTCAAACTCATTGCATATAAAACGTTGATACGATCGAAACTAGATTATGCCTCTACCATCTATGACAACCACCAAGCTAATATAACTACCATTCTTTCCGAGTATTCCTACAGGACAAGTGTATCCGCCCTAAAATCCCAGCTATGCCTTCCCTCACTTTCTTCTCGCCGCAAGACTGCTCGTCTAATATTATTTTTTATGTTTTTTTTATTCACTGCCTCCAGGAAACCAAATCATCATTCCTGCACATCGTTTCACTCGCCACTCGCACCGAAATGCTGTGTATCTACGACGTCCACGTACGACCACCTATCAACGTTCATTTTTCCTGCATACTGCCGGAGAATGGAATGCCCTTCCTTCAGATATCACCCTCATCACTGACATTGCTCAATTCAAAGCTGACATTGAAGACCATCTTTCAAGTCATGAAATCTAACCTGACCCGCCAGTTTTCTTGTTCGCCCAACCCTCATGTAATGTCCCATGCGGGACCTTTGAGGTATTATGAATAAATGAATAAAGAGGGTTTTAATGCACCGCCCCGCGCATAAAGGTACAACTAATCATAATAATACTTCTTACAACAGCAGCCGCGAGGCTCCACATAAAAGGTGTTCTCCCCCTCCGATCGTGAAGCAGGCGCGAACGCTAGCCGACGGGAAATAGTAGGAAAGGGTCCACTGAGAGGGTGGTGAACGGGCGGATCAGGCACATTCGACTGGCATTGAAAAAAACCGAAAGGCCTGCGCGGAACCGCGCAGCACAGTCACAACGAAAGCTGGGAGAGCCATTTCTGAAACCCGTTGCAAACTATCTCGGGGCTACTAATACAAGTACGCTTGCAGGGTACCCACTACTCCATTAATTGATTCGGTGGATGACGACGACGAAGAATTATGGCTGAGCCCTTTGTATTGGGTTGGAAAGCATTCAACAACCCCCTCGTAATGCAATTCATATTGTGTGACGCCTGGTTACACAATTCGCATTCTGTGACGCCTGGTTGTTGTTTTAGTCTTCTACCAGGTTATGTTGCGCATGTTAACGCGGTTCCTTCCGGACATAATGCTCGTATAGGGTTTTTGTGTGCAGCAGTTTCGAGCGCAGGTATGGCTCAGTGGTAGAACACTGGGCTGGCACGGAGCGGACCCAGGTTCGAACCCCGTTCCATCCTGGACATTTTTATTTTCGTTTTTTTTTCTTATTTCGTGCGATAGCGGTTACGGACACCGGCGGCGGCGGCGGACAACTACGACACCCTTGTTGTGATCTGATAACAGCTTCCGCTGTAAAAATAGAGGAGGCGCTGTACAGGCAATGGTGGTCTCAAACAGAAAGTTATTGCCAAAGTAAAGCAATGCTGTAATTAGATTCGGCAATCATAGGATTTCCATTACAAGAAAACTTCAAAAATTGAGATATCTGAATGTCTTCAAGATTACCTCAACATTGATGAACCCAAAAGACGTTAAAGGAACCAACGATAGTAAAATGGTCATGACATATCTGCGAAAACATGTTGAACAAAAATATACGCCTGTCATCACAAAACGTCTCTAGCAGCCTTTCACAGCAGTTTTGACTTAGCACTCACTCTTTTCAGTTGTGATATCTGGGAATGGGCGCCGTTAAGCTGATATGTGTGCTCGCGTGTGACGTCCTTCGTCCCTTCTCCATTCTTTTAAGTGGGGAGCTCTTTAGGGGACCGGGCTGTCGTATGCTGTCGTAGCTTAGCGTAACGCAGGCAACACCATGGATAGCATAGCCATCTGTAGCTTACTGAGCGCGCTCTCGCGCCAAGGAGAAGTCTTCTTCCTCGTGTTCTTCGAGAGCGTTGATGAAGATAAGTGCAGAGTACTTTAGGGGCTTGGGCTGTCGTAAAGATTGAAAAAAGAAAGGAAGCAAGCGAGAAATAGAAAGAGGGAGAAAGAAAGGAAAATATAAGAAGAAAAATAGAAACAGCAAGAAAGAGAAAGAAATCGATAAAGAGAGAGGAAGGAATGAATAGAAATAAAGAGAAAAAAAAAGGACAAAAAGAAAACGGAAAAAACGGGACAAGAAAGAAAGAGGAGGAGGAAAGAAGAAAAGTAAAGAAGGCTGCCCAGCTCCGCACTGCCTTCAGGCTTGGCACCCTTAGTGCGAAGCTGCCTTAATTTTTTCCCCCCTTACCCTCCCCCGTCGCGTAGGGTATCAAACAGGGTGCAACCTGGTTAACCTCCCTGCCTGTCTTTTCCCTTTGCCTCTCTCTCTCTCTCTTGCCCGAGATTGGAACTACAAGCTTTTCTTTCGCTGTTGCCCTAATAGTTTAAAAACTCTCGAAGTAAAACAAAACAAAACAAAAAAAAAGGACACCGTCCATGTTGGGGTCGGTGCCCATGATCGGGTCGGTGTCCTTTTTTTAATTCCATCATGTTACTTCCCGACCAGACGGGCTTCTGTCAAGACCTCGACTTCACTCAGGTAGTGTTTATTATGCCGCGGAGAGATAAGTCTAGTGAACGACAGAGAATCGCAGATTTTTCGCCGCGTCCTTTTTCCACACAGCCGACCGGATGTGCATCATTTCGGAAGACCCGGCATTAGCTTCTGCAACACGCAATTCTCCAGGGTTACTTCATGTAAGTTGCTCTCTCTCGTAGCGCTGGTCTCCGCACGGCTCCCTCCCTCCTTCCAAGTTGACCTTACCCGCTTACACACACGCGATTTCAGAGCTCTAAGTGAGTCACCTATCCGAGCTCTTCACCAGAAAGGAAGTGCCGCATAGTCCCATGTGTAACAACAAGGCAAGCGAAACGTACTTGTAATTTGCAGTACAACGGGAAGCCGTAAATACGCGTTTTATTGTTCACTCGTTCATGTAACACTTCATTATACCTCTATATTATACGAGAATATCACGAAAATAAATTTTGAGCTGACGTCTCTACAAAAAAAAAAACCGGCAGATCCCACGCACTGTGGGAATCTATGTAATGCGAAGCCGCCAGGAAGGAGTAAATCATGCTTTACATAATTTGCATGTCATGTTTTACAAGTTAGGACCTGTCATTTATGTTCGTAATACCGTCATGTCACTCAATACCAAATTTGGTGTATCTCAAGCTAACGAAACGTCCGCGAGCACGCCATGAGCGCGGCATGCAAGTCATGTCGCACATGACAAGTCATGATTTCCATATTATCACCTGTCATTTATGTTCGTCATACAGTCAGGTCACTCAATACCAAATTTGGCGTATATCAAGCTAACGAAACGGCCGCGAGCGCGCCATGAGCGTGGCATGTAAGTCATGTCGCACATGACAAGTCATGATTTCCATATTACCACTTCTCATTTGTGTCTGTCATACAATCACGTCACTCAATACCAAATTTGGTGTATATCAAGCTAACGAAACAGCCGCGAGCGTGGCATGCAAGTCATGTCGCACATGACAAGTCATGATTTCCATATTACGACTTGTCATTTATGTTCGTCATACAGTCATGTCACTCAATACCAAATTTGGTGTATATCAAGCTAACGAAACGGCCACGAACATGCCATGAGCGAGGCATGCAAGTCATGTCGCTCATGACATGTCATGATTTCCATATTGCCACTTGTCATTTATGTTCGCCATACAGTCACGTCACTCAATACCAAATTTGGTGTATATCAAGCTAAGGAAACAGCCGCGAGCGCGCCATGAGCGTGGCATGCAAGTCATGCCGCACATGACCAGTCATGATTTCCATATTACGACTTGTCATTTATGTTCGTCATACAGTCACGTCACTCAATACCAAATTTGGTGTATCTCAAGCTAACGAAACGGCCGCGAGCACCCCATGATCATGGCATGCAAGTCATGTCGCTCATGACATGTCATGATTTCCATATTTCCTCTTGTCATTTATGTTCGTCATACAGTCACGTCACTCAATCCCAAATTTTGTGTATATCAAGCTAACGAAACGGCCGCGAGCGCGCCATGAGCGTGGAATGCAAGTCATGTCGCTCATGACATGTCATGATTTCCATATTGCCACTTGTCATTTATTTTCGTCATACAGTCATGTCGCTCAATACCAAATTTGGTGCATCTCAAGCTAACGAAACGGCCGCGAGCACGCCATGATCATGGCATGCAAGTCATGTCGCTCATGACATGTCATGATTTCCATATTTCCTCTTGTCATTTATGTTCGTCATACAGTCACGTCACTCAATCCCAAATTTTGTGTATATCAAGCTAACGAAACGGCCGCGAGCGCGCCATGAGCGTGGCATGTAAATTAAATCATGTTGTCCATGACATGCACGTCATTATTTGCATATTACCACCTGTCATTTATGTTCCTCATACAATCACGTCACTCAATCTCAAATTTGGTGTATATCAAGCTAACGAAACGGCCGCGAACGCGCCATGAGCGTGGCATGTAAATCATACTTTTCATGACAAGTTAGTCATGATTTTCATGATATGGCCAGCCATTTTTGTTCGTCATACAGTCATGTTATGCCATACCAAATTTGGTATAAATCCCATTAACGATACGGCCAGGAGAGCACGAAGTCGTAGGCGGCTAGATAGATAGATAGCTAGATAGATAGATACGCTCAAAGTCGCCGAAGTTTGCTAAGAAATGCTTCGCATTTAATTACGAAGCATATAATGATGAATGCTTCGAGATCGATCATAGCCATAATAGGTAAGACTTTTATAGAACTCTCAAGGGTGACACATCCTGTGGAGCAGCGCGGGTTCACCATTACGTAGAGGCGTGTTTTGTGATACATTTAGAAACGTAACGCTTGAAGTTGAACCAGCCTAGACCCATTACAGAAACTTGATCAGTAGCACTATCTAATAGATATTTGCGAGTAATGCACGCACCAGGTTCATAGCCATGTGGGGGGGGGACGAAAGGGGAGGCCTGCCTCCCCACCGAAATTTTGATGGAGTGGGGTATTTACCCAAAACAAATAATAAAACTAGGCGCCTTTCTCAAATAGTGAAGACCTTCAGAAAGTGTCTCCCCCCCCCCCCCCCTTCGCCCTGAAAAAAATTCCTGGCTACAGGCTGGGGCGCACCCAGTGGCAACGGGCGCATTGCAATGTTTTAAGATAGTATCACGTTTTTGAAGCCTACTGCTTGTGTTACGAATAAGTGACAAGTCGGTCATCAGCGTCTTTCCAGTAAAATGCCACTTCCAATATCGGGATTGTTTATGCATCAATTCGATATCTCCGATGAAGAACTTTTTTTTGCGGTGCGCGTATGTGATTTGCGTCTGAGAGAAGAGCAGCTTCATCCGCATAAGGAAGCGCACTGTAACAGGGACTGGCAGATTTGAAAGGCGTATAGTGAGAATCACGGATCTGGTTTTTGTGGCTATCGGAGTGACGTGTTCCCATGGGTCGCAGTGCACCCGTCGAACCTTGTCAGTTGAATAGAAGTGAACGAAGAAAACATGTGGTACTCTCTGGAAGGCCAAAAAATATTAGAAATTTCGCAAGGTGTTCCTTTAACGCTATGAACCTGGACATTTAACCATACAAGTGCGAGTGACGCGCTCTGCAATGTTTTGTAGACGATATAGAGTTACACAAAAAATAATTTTCTGTAATATCTTTCATGTATTCATTGAATTAAAAAACGACCGTTTGTTCTAGAGATGTTTTCTAACGAATATAAGTTAGCCTGTCACAATGGTAGGTTAAGCTAATAGTGCAAATGAACATTGAAGTGAGCTTTAGGACCTTGAGGATAACTTTGCAAAGCGAGAACACGAAGTCAAGACAAGCAAGCAATGAAAACAGTAGGTAATTTAAAATAAAAAAGACGATTCTGCATTACCTCAAGTAGCCGTTTCTGCTCATTCCTGAATTTCTTAATCTTCACTTTTCAGAGTTGAACACGACAGCGGTATCCGGCCCCATCCTCATTGCGCTCTATTTCGCTTGTCATCATGTTCAGTCGTCCAGCCAGTCAGAAACACACACACTCAGACATACGAAATACGTATAGTAAAGATAAAGGTTTCCGCCCCCTTCAACAGCAGTTTTATGAAAACTGTGAAACCCACTACGTATGTGTAAGAGAATGCGCACACCAATGTGTGTGCCCTTTGTAATGGGAGGCATGCTTTAAAACAGCCGTAGTTACGCGCATATTACTTTTTCGAAGTTGCGATCTAACCACTACGTGTTCCACCAACTACAACAAGGAACACATAGGGTCTTGAATGTCCCCTTAACTACGCGAAGTAACTAAACAAAAAATGCATGTAACAAATGTATATTGGCTTTTTAATTGAATATTAATTATTAATTTGTTTGTTTATAGTTAATTTTCATTGCAGGAGCAAATTCCTTCATGTAAGTTACTGCGAGAGTAAATAAGTATTGAAATAAGAGATAGCACACAGATCCATATTCTAGGATTCCTCATACTTACAGACCAATATGCACAAACCATTAAGTATAAAATATGCTGTTTTCTAGTGTATACCGCCACGTGAATTCGTATAGATGAGAATAATTTCAGTTCCCATTGATTATTTATGTCCCTGTACACTACACACTAAGCCGAACTAGTGCACCCAAAATCACTGAGAGAAATAAATCAAAGAAGGAAACTTTGAGGGCTCGTTACTTTGGTTGACAAAATCTTAATGAAAGTCAGTGGATAATGAAGCCAATGAAGGTATAGGGGACTCTAACTGTAACGTTTAAAGTATAGTGTAGTAATTGTGACATAGATGTGAAGAAAGTAAAGTGGGCAAAAAGACAACTTGCTGCCGGAAGGGAACCAAGCTGCAACCTTCGGGCAACGGGCCCGACGCTCTTACCAATTCTGACCTACAGTGGCGGTCATCCCCGTTTCCAATTCATAGGGTAATTACGTGGATGACAACCTGGGAGTGTTTGCCAGTGGCGCTCGTAGCCATGGCGAAGAGTGCGGAACACCCTTTATTTTTGCCAGCTGGCGTCACGCAGCCAGCTGCAAGTTGTCTTTCCGTCTACTTTTGTTTCTTCACATCTACATCCCAATTACCACACTGCACTTAAAGCGGTAACGTCGCCTATACTTTCCTTGGCTTCATTATCTGCTGGTTTGCATTAATGACGCAAATGCTACACAGATAGAAAGTGTCTCGTTTTTAAAATAAAACACTCCGCAAGCTGCACACAAGGCACATTCATGTATGTTACGGTAGTTTGTTATACATTTAACAGGCGAGGACAATTAAAATGAACACCGACCATGGTTAAAAGCAGCATAAAAGTAAGACTTTTAGGCTCCCGCATGGGACCCTTGTTCACAAATGAAAAATGAATGCGCAAACAGTCGGTTGTGAATTTTTGTAAATGTAACGTAAGCCACGCTTACACGTGTGGGAAGTGGTCGTCATTATGATTAAATGTGTGCTCCGTTGTCTGGGTTGTCAGAGATTCGAGATAAAGCCGAGATGTCCAGTTCATTTCTCTTCCCGTTATTCTTGCCTTATCCCTGTCTATTTCGTTGCCAGTTGCTTCTGCCTGTTCGCCCAGCGCGTTTGATGAAACATTCTTCTTTCTTACTGGATTATAGAGGCAGCGCTGCAAAGTTCGAAACAGAGAAAACATGACAGCGATGAAGCGCTGTCATGAACATGATGATGATGATGCTCCTTGTATGATTGGCACCTACCCACTCAGGGGGGATCGGCCAAGAGTCGGGCGGATCATACAGTCTGGATTTATTATTAATTTTTTTTAAAGTGGTAATATCGGTTATAGCTGCAATTATAATGAAGCGTTAATTATGATAAATCCTAATTTTACATTTCACTATTTTGCGTAACCTAACAATGACCAATTTTTTTTTCTAGGATGAAAATGTAGAATTATTAGCGGTTGATTTCACTGTTAAATCTATTAGAGTCGCATATAAATTTTTCGACAGCATTGAATACATTCCTGTCCGAGTGTCCCAGCGCAGAGGCCCCAAATGATAATAGAACGGTCGACGTAACTATTTACTTGGAGGTACGGAGAAGAAGACGAAGAAGGCCGAAGATAAGAGTCCTTCCCCTCTTTGCTCGTTTTGTAGCAAGGAGGAAACAGTCGAGCATTATTTTTTATCATGCAACCGCTACAACATACTGAGGGAAAACGTTCTCAAAGTTGCTTTTAATCGAATTAGATTGGATTTCATCATCTCTAATATTCTTTCCTTGGGAGCCTCCTCATTAGGTCATTGTCACCGGGATCTCTGTTCCGCTGTAGAGAAATTTTTAATTGAATCAGGGCGGTTTTGACATCAAATCACTAAATTGGCATCATTAATTAATTCTAACAATTGTATAATTCTTTAGTAATGCAATTCATGGGAGATCACTTTTGTCTGTAAAATATTCGTTTCTTGGCCAATCCCCCCAGAGTGGGTGTGAGCCATACATGCAGGCCATCATCATCATCATCATAAGAGTGTGCTTAAAAGGAATATAGAATAAAGAAAGAAAAAGATGACAGGACATGAAAGACGAATTATTGAGCAGAGAACGTGAAGACGAAGAAGTAAGAAAACGGGAACGAGAGGCGACGCGGCCGGTGGAGAAGGTGGGAGACGGCAGAGGGCTGTGGAACGAGGAGAGGCGCGGACGGGCGGTTGCAGCGGTACGGTGTTCTACCGAAGTCCGCCAACAGAGCTCCTGGCAAGGTGCCCCAGCCTTCTCAGCAACGCCCGGTGAGCTGCGGGGCGCGACCACGAGTGGAGCTCGGACGAACGGCGTCATCTTCGTGTGGACGCGCAAGATGTCTTGCGGCTTCGCACCATAGACTGCGCATCAAGAGGCCCGAGCGGTACAGCCGCTCTGGGGACCCGACGCTGCGGTGACGTGTCACTGCAGGGACCTGACGGTGCAGCTGACGGCCGTACACCTGTGGTGAGACGGACTTCATAGACGTGACACGTGACGAGCCTGAACGACTCGACACCGGAGCCAATACCACGGCAGGCCACGCAACTGTAAATATGACTTTCTAGGTTGTGTACATAGTGTGTAAGAGACCGCGATGGCTTAGTTTACATGTATTTTGCTACTTGCTGTTTTGATATTTGGGTTTTTCGCTTATAAAGAATTTTTCGTACTCCCCTTCGTTCCTGTGTCGTGCTTACCACCTAGAGACGATGACAAGCGCATCTAACAATTGATTTAATGAAACGAAAAGACGGAAAATTGGGAGGGAACATACAAAGGAGGGGACACTGTGGTCTGCTGAAGAAAGCGCTGAAGAGGGCGATCAAGGCTGAAGTCGAGAGAGGACACCGATGGCGCCAGTGCGAGCCCCTTCATGTTTGGAGGGTTCAACCTGCATCGAAGCACTTTCCACTGCGCACGTAACTCTTTTGGCGTCCGTCGTGGAACCACACTGAAGTTCTTCCCTAGGCTCAGAACGGAGAGTTCGGTGGCATCTGGCTTATGCGAAGACAAGTTGTGCGGGGTAGAAGTGACTGGGTGGTGAGAAAGAGCACGCACACTACAGAGCGCGGCTTTCTTTGCCCGCTGTCGACTGTAGTACCAGCTCTCGAACGAATTCGCGAGTATTCAGTCCCATGCCATCTTCAAAGCAAGACTGCTTTGCCGCCGTGCCGAACAGAGTCAAGAAGGCAAATGCGAGAAACTGGCATCATAGAAACCTGGCTTCGGGTCAAAACCCGGTCGCTTCTACCGTGGACACCTTATCTTCGCACAAGCCAGATGCCGCTAACTCTCCGTTCTCAGCCTAGTGTAGAACTTCAATGTGGATTCCACGACGGACGCAAAAAGAGTGATGTGTGCCGTGGAATACGCGGTGATTCAGTTTGAACTCTGCAGACATGACGAAGCTCGCACTCGCACCACTGCTGTCCTCTCACGACTTCAGCATCGTGCGTCGTCTTCACCGCTCTCTTCGGCAGAACTTGCAATGATCAAATGCCTTCGAAACAACCCCAAGATAGCGGTGCTCCCTTCGACAAAGATAGCGGTGCTCCCTCTCAAGTGCTACTTGACAGTGCCGAGTACCATGACGAAATGATATCTCTGCCTTCAGACACCAGCACGTGCCAACGCCTTGAGAATGACCTTACATCAAGGCTGCAACAGGACTTTCAGAAGCTTCTTTCCAATGCATGCCGTTGCGATCCGCTTCAACACAAGCGCCTGTTCTGTCTATTCGGTGCGATAATGGCTCTGCGCCAGCTCTGTACGAATTGCCCAAGATTGATAAGCCAGATGGACCAATGAGCGCCATCGTGAATTACACTCGCGCACTCCTTCATAAGCTGTCCGGGTACCTGCACCGCGTGCTAGTACCACTTGTAGGCAGAAGCAGCACGTACGTCGGCCTGTCCGGTGACTGCATAGACAAGGTACGCGACACCGCCATTGAGGATGGCGATGTTCTAGGTGTCTTTTGACGTCCAGACTTCAATGGACGCGGCAGTTGACGCGTGTGTCTCAGAACTCGGAATACATACAACTTTGTCCGAGCGTACACCAACTGTCGTCGAGGATTTGCAGCGCCTCTTGACGGTTTCCCTAGAGAACACGTACGTTGCGTTCGTACACGGGACAGCAATGGGTGGTGGACCCTCCGCTCGCGGGGCTAGGATAGTGGCCCGCCAGATAATCAAATAAAGTCTTTTTCTTTCTCTCTTCTCTCAGTAACGGCCGGAAATCTTACGATGGAGTGTATTGAACAACGCGCACTGAGTTTGTTTTGTCCTGCGGTCAGAACCTCTCTACGATACGTGGATGATTGCTTCAACGTAATCAAGAAGGATGCACTGAATGCAGTTACGGAACATATGAATGACATGACTGTAGCAATCAATTTTGCCGTAGAGGAGCAGCAGCAGAGTCAGCTTCCTTTCCTCGACATCCTCGTCAAGCGCGAAGGGAAAGGCATGTCGTTCCCCGTCTACAGAATGAACACCCAGAGGGGTCGCTATCTGCATTTTAATTCTGTGCACTCTGCTTCCCACAAAAGGCCTGTGCTCACCTCGCTCGTGAATTGTGCGGAAAGTGTTTGCGAAAAGCCGGAAGACTTCACTGCCGACATACAGCTTGTGCAGCGGGATCTCTCCCAGAGTGGCTACCCTGACTCGTTTGTGCAATTTGTGGAACGTCAGCCAGCACGTTCTCCACGTCCTGACCACTCGCTCCCTCGGAAACGTGCTTCTGTCCCGTATGTTCCTGGGATCAACAAGCACCTTGCGTGTGTTCTACTCCCTTAAAATGTTCAGGTAGCGCGCGTGCCAACAAACAAGTGGAGGCATTCCCTTGTAAATGTGAAAGACAAGCTGCCAAAGGAAAAACTTTCAGGTGTTGTCAACTGCATCTCGTGTGCAGACTCTGGTGGCCGTTACGTCGGGGGAGACAGGCAACTTTCCGCAAAGGCTCAAGCAGCACATGTATGATGTAAGAAAGAACAAGGTTTCATGAAAGGTGGTGGGCGAACAAGCAGAAGCAACTGGCCCCAAAACAGACTGGGATAAGGCAAGGAACATCGGAAAGAGAAAAGAACTGGACGTCTCGGCTTTATCTCGTATCTCTGACAATCCAGACAGCGGCGCACACATTTAATAGGTAATGACGGGCAACTCCCCACACGTCTACGCAAGTTGCCTACGTCCCATTTCAAAAGGTACATAACCGGACTGTTCGCGCATTAATTTTTCATTTCTGAAAAATGAATGCGGCTCCCGTGTGGGAGACGGAACGTCTTGCTTTTATGTTGCCTGTATAATGGTCGGTGTTTATTGTAATTGTCCTCGTGTCTTTTCCCGACCAGATGGGTTTCCGTCCGACTCTTGACTATATTGCCGCGATTTATGCCCCAAAGTTTGTTCTAGCTGTTTTGTGGCCAACGTATGGCCCCGCCCGATTGTCTTACCCTTGTTTGAAGCAAAGCGCGAGTTTCCTTCTTTCTCTTGTATGCCACACTAGCGATCGTATTTTGATAGCGAGAGGGTTTCGCCCTGTCGCCACCAGACGAGAGTTATCAGTGTAATCTGATGGTTGCGGATGGACTAACGCCGCGACTGTCTGGTTTTCCCGCCGTCGCTCTCCTGAGCACGTCGTTTTGTTAGCTGCTGCCTCGCCGTTTTCTTTTGCCTTGTTACGGAGCACAAGTTCGCTCCAATAAACCTTATTTTATGAACCCTGCGTCGTCCTTGGCCGCGTGCCATCTGGTGGAGCTGCCGGGTACATGAACCCTACGTCCTCTTCAAGTCGCCAGGCAAGCCCAACACGCACCAGCCGCCGACAGCAAGGCCTTCAGCCGGAGTTTGGGCTGCTTCCAGAGAAAGTGAAGAAGGACGCCGTGACCACTGAGATGAACGACGCCGCCACCATGACCAACGGTACCAATGCTCCCGTAGTTCTACAGCAGCCCAAGGAGCCGCCCCCATTTCATGGGTCATCCGCGGAGGGTCCCGAAGATTCGCTGGAGCAACTTGAACGGGTCAAGCTATTTACCCGCTGGGACGACGAGGAGACACTGAGGCACGTATTTTTCTACCTTGCCGACTCAGCTCGGACTTGGTTCGAAAACCATGAGCGCTCCTTAAATTCGTGGCAGGCATTCAGGACGCAATTTTTAGCCACTTTCACCACAGTTGTACGGAAGGAGCAGGCCGAGTTCTTGCTACAGACGCGCAAGCAACACCCTAAGGAAGGTGTTCTTGTCTTCGTCGAAGAAATGACAAGGCTGTTCAGGCGGGCTGACCCTGAAATGGCGGAAGAAAAGAAGTTGCGCTTGCTAATGCGTAGCGTGAAGGAAGAACTGTTCGCTGGGCTTGTCCGTAACCCGCCGAAAACCGTTGCCGAGTTCGTGTCCGAGGCTAGCACAATTGAGAAGGCCCGCGAAATGCGTGCTAAGCAGTATGGCCGCCACTTCATTGACACGGCCAGGGTGAACAACGCCGAGGGAACGCAGATTCCGACGGACACCCTACGCGAGACCATCCGCGCAGTTGTAAGGGAAGAGCTGCGGAAACTCTTCCCAGCCGTGCCGCAGCCCCAAGTCGCCTCTCTAAGCGATGTGATCCGTGAAGAGGTGCAACAAGCACTGGGGACTAGTGGGGACTAGACACACAACGGGAGCCTCAGACTATGGCCTACGCCGCCGCTATTCGCGCCCCATGCCCTCCCGTACCTCGCCGCCATGAGCCCCATTACCAACGTCCTCCCCTTTACCAACGGCCTCCATCGTCCGCCCTACCATCGACGCTGCGACAACAGACGCCAAGGAAGACTGACGTGTGGCGAACCCCGGGCCGTCGTCCGCTGTGTTACCACTGCGGAGAAGCCGGTCACATCTACCGTCGCTGTCCCTACAGACAACTCGGCTTGAGAGGCTTCTCTGTCGACGCACCGCGCCCCTTGCCCGGCCAACTACCGAGCGAGATTGATGAGTACCTATCTCATACAAGCCGCGGACCAGCTGACTTCGGCCGTTCACCGTCACCCCGTCGATACGGATCACCAGGGCCCCGCAACAACACTTACCCGTCACGCGGAAGGTCCCCCAGCCCAGGAAGGGGAAACTAAAAGCAGCAGCTTCGGGAAGTGAAGTTGCAGTACGGCGAAAAAACAAACAACCTCCAAAGACGCACCGGCGCACCCGAGACGAAGATTCACGACACGCTCACACCCCGCCGCTGCGAGCTAGCCCCGAACACGACGACAGGCACTCGGCGCGCCGCCTGCAGGACGTAATCGCGTCCGGAATCAACGAGACGACGCCGCGCAGCCATGGACCATCAACGCGAACCAGCCGTGACACGACGCCTCGACGAACCCGCAACTCGAGACCGATTACATCTGACGTTAAGTTATGCATTGACGGCCTTGACTTAGTTGCTCTGATAGACACAGGAGCCGACTATTCAGTGATGAGCGGACCATTCGCGGCGAAACTGAAGAAAGTTACCACCAGTTGGGATGGTCCGTGCATACGCACAGCTGGAGGCCACCTCGTCACACCTAGTGGAACTTGCACATCGCGCATCACCATAAACGGCGTCACGTACCTTGCTGTCTTCGTCGTACTTCCCAACTGCTCCCGCGAGATAATCCTGGGCATGGATTTTTTGGCCGACAATGGTGCAATTATTGATTTGCAGGCAAAGTTGATCAGTTTCTCCGCCGATCGCGCCGTGACGCCTCAACCAAGCGGCGAACCGCGCGTGTCTTTAAGTATAGCTGACGACCACGTAACCTTGCCTCCACGTTCAAGCTTGGAGTTAACTCTCTGTACCAGGCTTGTAGGAGGCTCGGCGTTTCCCGCTACTTGGGCTGCCTTTCCTTGTCGTCTGAAGACACCTTGCAACCAGGGAGGCACACTTCCAAAACAAAACTGTTTATTATAAAGGCAGAGAAAGTCAAAGTCAGATGAGGTCAAAATACAAGATTGCCCAGCGGCGGCCGATTTCCGGCTCGCGCTCTCCTTCCCTCACATACACACCCGTTTTTGAAGAATCGCGATATTGGGCGGAACCACTGTTCAAAACCCTCACTCTATTTCGTCCAATGAGTGTAACCGACCTTAAAATAGAAAAAGAGGCGGAGCACTTTATGCCTACATCGTGGCCGCCCCCTTTGGAGCCCGCCTTCTATGATACAACTTTGAACTAACACCGCGCGACAACTACAGCAGTGATCCAGGGCTCTCTTCTTTACAACCTGCCTCTGTTTCCGTGCAGCCGGCCTGGCGCGACGACATCACTCGTTAACCCATCAACTGGTTAGAATGTCGCCAACCCCGACAACTTGCCCTTCGCCCCACGCGAGGTCAAAGCGGAACCTCTGCTCACTGTTGTCCTTTTAAGTCGTAGGTCCGCTTCGCCGAAGGGTTCCCTTTGTCGGCATCCTCAGTTAACGATGACGCCTGCACTGGCGCGGCAACATTGCACGCAAAATCGCAAATCACCTCCGAGGGTCGCTTACAATGCAAAAGCACTTTGACTTCCGTGCCGCGCTGTCTGTGGCCCATGTTTCTGTCATGTCCCCGATGTTACAAACGACGCGCGCTTCCGGGGAGGCTCTTTGTTCACGCGCGGGCCCCTCCCGATGCACACACATGGCGGAAGTGCAGTGTGTCTCTCAAAGCAATGGTTCTTTTGCCGCAACGCAGCGAAACTATCGTAGAAAGTGAACATTGATGCGGAATCGGCTACGACGTACCCACTCAACACAGCGAGCGCATGTTCTACGCACTGCCTGCTGACTCACTGGCACGAAAGTTCGGCTTGACGAACTTAACTCTTGGTGATCGCCGTCTCCTGTCAAGATGCTGGTCAAGACAGTGACGCTATCGTGGAGAACGACCTCAGCTTACTTCTGGACCGCGGTGTCTCCGTCGCAAGAGGTATTGTGCGCTTGAAGCACGGAAAATCCCATGTTCTAATCACTAACTTCACCGAGGAATATCAGCACCTAAACCAGGGCGCTTCCATTGCGTTCCTCGAGGACATTCAGGAAGGAAGTGCCAACAACGCCGTCGATTTCCAGAGTGAACCGAACGACGCGTTCGAGCCCGCCTACTTCGACGTGAACCCGGCGCTACCGCAGCAAGAGCTGGAAAAGCTAAGGGCGTTACTACAGCGCTACAGCGGCTGTTTCTCGTCGACCTCCAAACTACGACAGACGCCCCTTGCAAAGCACCGGATAATCACCGAAGATGGCGCCCGACCAACGCGACAGTCGCCTTACCGCGTGTCTGCTCACGAGCGTGAAGCGATTCGGACACAAGTCGAGGACATGCTCGCCGACGACATTATACAGCCGTCGAAAAGTCCCTGGGCTGCCCCGGTAGTGCTCGTGAAGAAAAAAGACGGCACTCTGAGGTTCTGCGTCAACTACCGACGGCTGAACAAAATCACGAAAAAGGACGTATACCCGCTCCCACGCATCGACGACGCCCTCGACCACCTTTGCCACGCGAAGTACTTCTCTTCGATGGACCTGAAGACAGGGTACTGGCATATTGAGATAGACGAAAGAGACCGTGAGAAGACAGCGTTTATAACGCCGGACGGACTCTACGAGTTCAAGGTGATGCCCTTTGGACTATGCACGGCACCGGCAACATTCCAAAGAGTAATGGACACGGTACTAGCCGGCCTAAAATGGCACACCTACCTCGTCTACCTCGATGACGTCGTTGTATTTGGGCGGAATTTCGACGAACACCTCACGAGGTTGGAGTCTGTGCTCGAAGCTATTTGCAAGTCGGGGTTTAACGTTGAAACGAGAGAAGTGCCGCTTTGCGTACGAGCAACTGAAATTTTTGGGCCACGTCGTCAACGCCGAGGGCGTCCTGCCTGATCCTGCAAAAACTACAGCCATAGCAAACTTGCCGAGGCCGAAAGACAAGAAAGGCGTGCGAAGATTCCTGGGACTGTGCGCATACTACAGGCGCTTCGTCAACAACTTCGCAAAAATCGCTGAAAAGCTCACGCGCTTGACGAAAGACAGCGTTCAGTTTTGCTGGGGGAAAGCGCAACAGAATGCGTTCTGCGAACTACAAAACCGCCTACAACACCCGCCTGTGCTTGCACATTTCGACGACTCTGCCGAGACAGAAATGCACACAGATGCAAGTGACGTAGGCTTGGGTGCCGTCCTCGTACAACAGCAGAACGGCTGCGAAAAAAGTAATCGCTTACGCCAGCCGCAGCCTGTCGAAAGAAGAAAGCAACTACTCGGCCTCCGAAAAAGAGTGCCTTGCCATAATATGGGCCATTTCAAAGTTTCGCCCGTACGTCTACGGCAGGCCATTCAAGGTGGTAACGGACCACCATGCGCTGTGTTGGCTCGCAAGTTTGAAGGATCCTTCGGGCCGCCTGGGGCGATGGAGCCTACGCCTGCAGGAATACGACATCACCATCGTCCACAAATCCGGCAGGAAACATTCGGACGCCGACTGCCTATCCCGCGCTCCCGTCGACCCGCCGCCACAGGACTCCGATGAAGACGCTGCCTTCTTTGGCATCGTGGCGGAGAGCGACCTGGCCGCCCAGCAGCGCGCCGACCCCGAGTTGCGAGTCATGATCGACCACCTCGAAGGACATAACGTCACCGTGCCAAGGTCTTTTAAACGCCACTCCGCCGCATCTGCCTGGAAGACTCCGTGCTCGTGAAGAAGAACTTTGACCCTACAACGAGAACGAAGTATCTTCTCGTCATCCCCGCTAGCCTCCGCGATGAAATCTTGGCAGCGTGCCACGACGAACCAACATCAGGGCACCTCGGCACGGCACGCACACTCGGAAAGATCAAGACGAAGTACTACTGTCCCCGCCTCGCAGCTAACGTCACCCACTATGTCCGGAGCTGCCGTGACTGCCAGCGCCGGAAAATCGCCACCGACTAGACCCGCTGGACTTCTGCAGCCGATAACCGCGCCATCGAGGCCTTTCCAACGCATAGGCATGGACCTTCTCGGTCCGTTCCCCATGTCGCGATCCGGAAACAAGTGGATTGTAGTAGTCACAGACTACATGACGCGCTACGCAGAGACCACCTCGCTGCCCAGCGGGACTGCAGAAGAAGTCGCCAAATTTTTCATCCACCAAGTGGTGCTGCGGCACGGAGCCCCCGAGGTCCTTATCACAGACCACGGGACGGCATTTACTGCAGAACTTATGCAAGGAGTCTTGCGCTTCAGCAACACGGATCACCGGAAGACCACGGCGTATCACCCCCAGACGAACGGGCTAACTGAACGCCTGAACAAGACGATTGCGGATATGCTGTCTATGTACGTCGACGTTGAACACAAGACGTGGGACGAGGTACTCCCTTATGTCACGTTCGCGTACAACACAGCTATCCAAGAAACTACGCACATGACTCCATTCGAGCTTTTCTACGGACGACGGCCGACGACGATGCTCGACGCCATGCTGCCACACGTCGAAGACGAAGACCTTAACGCTGATGTCCAAGGTTACCTGCAACGTGCGGAGGAGGCCCGCCAGCTTGCTCGAGTGCGTACAACGGACAAGCAGCTGATGGATGCCGCTGGCTACAACCCTTCGACGCCGAGACGCTGATTATAAACCCTGGTGATCTTGTGTGGGTCTGGACCCCAATCCGACGCCGCGGACTGAGCGAAAAGCTCCTGCGGCGCTATTTCGGACCATATAAAATTCAGCGACGTGTTGGTCCACTCATCTACGAGGTTGTCCCCGATGGTGACTCCGGCACATCACGACGACGCACGCGGCCCGAAGTCGTCTACGTCGTTCGGCTCAAGCTTTATTACGCCAGATGAAGTTTTTTTGGACTGCATCATTAGCATCGGGTCGATGCTTCCTTAAAGGGGGGGGGGGGCAATGCCGCGATTTATGACCCAAACTTTGTTCTAGCTGTTTTGTGGCCAACGTATGGCCCCGCCCGATTGTCTTACCCTTGTTTGAAGCAAAGCGCGAGTTTCCTTCTTTCTCTTGTATGCCACACTAGAGATCGTATTTTGATAGCGAGAGGGTTTCGCCCTGTCGCCACCAGACGAGAGTTATCAGTGTAATCTGATGGTTGCGGATGGACTAACGCCGCGACTGTCTGGTTTTCCCGCCGTCGCTCTCCTGAGCACGTCGTTTTGTTAGCTGCTGCCTCGCCGTTTTCTTTTGCCTTGTTACGGAGCACAAGTTCGCTCCAATAAACCTTATTTTATGAACCCTGCGTCGTCCTTGGCCGCGTGACAATATATTTAACAGATAATGACTAGATATAGCGGCATCGCATAAAGCGACTTCTCTTGGAAAATACTTTTCTCCAAAATACCCCTGTATGTTTTTCCCAACTAAACTACAGGTACTGTAATAACCGAAGCAGAAATCGGAGGAAGTGCCGTAAATGACAAGTGTGATTTTATATAGACGAGCGTAAGCTCAGTACGTTGGCCCAGAAGTAAAATTCTGGTAGTCTATGAGTGCACTAACTGCCACGTGTAAAAATCGAAGGACACTTTGTAAATTCCAAAGTGTGTCCGGCGAACGCCTGTGCCCATTGACACAGGGTCGGTCAGAATGGAACGCCATGCGCGCGTCTCCCTTCTTGCATGATTGGACATGCTGGGCACAGCGACGCTACGCAAGCAAAGCGCGAGCGTTGTAGAGTCCGACGTGACCGGCTTCCGTTGACGCGCCCCTGCGGCCGCCTGGCACCGTGCCAGGGCACGGACGGAAGTACGGATGGATGGACGGACGTGAGCATGAGACATTAAATGATTTCGCCTTAAAACACTAGGGTGTGTTTTCATTGGGCCTAATTTATTTTTTTTTACTGTGATCACAATAATATAACGTGCAAGAAGCCGTGTAGGGCATTTCGCATTGTTTTTTACTGTTTTGAAAACATGCCGCGCCATCAGAAACCTTTGGCGTCAATGTGGCTATTGACAGGGGTATGAGCCCCGTTGGTATGTCGGCTGTGGGTTGGTGTAGTGTTTACCAACTGATTCAGCTATCGCATTGGCATGGCAGACTCATCCAAGTGCGATAACTGCAGCTGTATAGAGACTATCGACCATCTCTTGTCCCCCCTGTCCCCAACATGAACAATATCGCCGGACTTTCCAGTGTGCCTTGAGGAATTCGATGATCGGCCCTTTACTCAAGAAAATCTCTTGGGAGCATCGTCTCACAGTACATCAGCGCAGAAAGCTACACGACCCTCCTGTACTACTTACTTTAAGTACTGAGCGACCGCCTGTGAAACCCTGCACTTTGTGTGTGGTGTGCAATGTGTTTTCTCCTCACTCTCTTTTACTCCCCTCCCCATGTGTAGGGTAGCAAACTGGACCTTGTCTAGTTAACATTCCTACCTTTCCTATATTCCTTCTCTCTCTCTTGAGGCGTGAAAGTGATTATTGGATGTGCAAGTGCAATGCCGAAAAAGAAATCACTGACACACACAGGTGTGGTGTGCATTGGGGATGACATTAACTGATGTCGTTATCTGCATCGTCCAAATATGTTGTGCTTGTTTTTGCTCCCCTTTACAGTTCTGCGTTGAAATACGAAAAGTTGAAGATGGTGAACTGCACTTAGACGTGTTGTTACTGGCTGCAAGTTATTAGCGACACACTAATTAATTAGAAAAAAAACCTTTGTTATAACATCTTGCCAAGTATTCTTATAACGCCGTGACAGAAGGCTATTTGGTGAAGATTTATCACAAGCGAATGTATGTAAGTCACAGAAACATGCGTCCAAGAGAACAAAAAGAAGCCTACAGAAACGCCGACAATCAACTAATGGGTGCACTGCGGTAGAAAAGAAAGTAGACACAAATCTTCTCTTCTTTTAACTTCGTTTATGCCTTGTGTTATTTTATGCAAGTATCGCTGTTTCATATTCGCATCGATAGAAAAAAATGTCAGTCAAGCGAGAACACTCCTCGGAAAGGTTGACACGGTGCATTATTTATACTGGTGTCACTCATTCCAGTTCGCACGTCCAGTCGAATGACTAGGCGCCACTGGCCCTGAGGCGTTAAGCGGAGTTGTCATGAGAAGTTCCACTTGACAAGCTTGACACCTTTCGGGAGAAAACTTTTGCGCGCTGTTCACCGTAAACAAGCACGATCTCCAGGAAGCAGCCTGCAGCGCGGTTCGCTGGCACGCATTCAGGATTTTACAAAGCCACGCACTGACACCTAGATGCAGTCTCTCCCAATGTCTTTCTTTTGTAATGCCCTTTCAAAAAGTCCTGACACGTCGCAAACTTGACGACGTTACAAAACATCCCTAGCCCTAAAACGGAGGCTGTGTTCGACGTCTTCCACGAGGCTGCTCATGCAGATGAGACGGTGGCAGAAAGCGCAAGTTAGTGAAAGGAAAGGCAACATTTTAGGCTCGAGCTCCGCACGTACGCAGGATATAGCTAATACAGGATAAAAGTTTGCTTTCACAATTTCTACGACTTGCTTTTTGTAACTGCGTCAACGAGTACGGCTATCTTTTTTTTAGGGGGGGGGGGGCTTTACTTTGATTCGTTGTCTATTCATGTTTGTGTGTCACATCCTTTTACGCCTACCAGCGATACTGGAGCACTCAAGACTGGTTGTTTTTGTTGTTGGTGCTGAAGCGCCGCATTTGAGACGGTGTTTCAAAGACAGGAAACGAAGTGGAACGCCGCAGTGCTCGAGAAGCTCGAGCTTTTGTAGCGGGACGCATCATTGTTATCCTGTAGCGGATACTTCGGTTTTGGTGCTGTCGCCTTGCGAAAACGTGGCATCTATCTATCTATCTATCTATCTATCTATCTATCTATCTATCTATCTATCTATCTATCTATCTATCTATCTATCTATCTATCTATCTATCTATCTATCTATCTATCTATCTATCTATCTATCTATCTATCTATCAAGAGAGAGAGGTAGAGAAAACGATGGCAAGAGATGGAAGTCTCTTTTAACCCTTCATAATGCTTTCCAAGTTCGTCTTGATGAGAAAACGCCGGCTCTCTCTTGACTTAACGGAGATCAAGGCGTTCTTTACATCAAGAAACAATACCAACTCGTGCGTTTACTCGTACTAGCACCCTTGAACAGTGTACTTGTATTCAAAAGAAAACTGTGCTCTTCTATAGAAGCAACAAGCGCCAGCGTTTTAACGGTTGGTGGTCACTCTGTCACTTTCTCATGCTAAAGATACTCATACAACAGTCACACGATACTGTGAACGATCGCTAAGAGTGCTGTCGCCAATCTACACCAGATAATGACAAGAAATCAGCTTCAAAAACACCAGAAATAAGCATATGTGGCGACAAAGAATGCTAAAGTCTACGTTAACAACAAAGCTCTTGGAGTGGAAGCTCTGAATCGTGTTTGGATTGGCTGGTTGCGATGGTTCTGTAGGAACGAGTAACATTGCCTTTCACAACGAACTGAAACTTGATCACCAACAAAACTCGTTCTAGAACAGCACTACGCTGAGAACGGATACACGCTGAAAAAAAAAAAACATGGTTGATCCCTCCGTCATAGGAATCGCTATAACACGAAAGTGAAACCTGTCCTTACAGAAATAGTTGAATGTTTACTGTACATTGATATAAGAGAGCTTGCACAATGTCTGTTCGTGTATGACAGTTATAGCACCGTTTAACGTGGATGCATCCACGTTGACGCTCGGTGGTGCATCTGTATCCCGACTACTAATATCCATGATCAATGATTAAACAAACCCTTGGTGGTCATAGATGCGTGTGCTAGCTGTACGGTCAGAGCGGAATCATAGAAATCGGTGACAGCCAGAAGAGCGTCACTGATTGGACGCTGAACTTGGGCTAAGGTCACTAACTCGCGGCACGTTAGAGTTATTGAACAACGCTGCCCGACCAGAGGGAAACGCACCGCGCGTCGTGTATTCGCCGTTGGCCGGCTGCGATTTTTCGCGGACGAGCGTAAGTTCGGAACGCATAGTTACGGCCACGCAAAGCACACGCGCGTCCCGGAGATATTTTAAATGCGAAGCATTTCTTAGCGAACTTCGGCGACGTTGAGCGTATCTATCTATCTATCTATCTATCTATCTATCTATCTATCTATCTATCTATCTATCTATCTATCTATCTATCTATCTATCTATCTATCTATCTATCTATCTATCTATCTATCTATCTATCTATCTATCTATCTATCTATCTATCTATCTATCTAGCCGCCTACGACTTTGTGCTCTCCTGGCCATATCGTTAATGGGCATTTATACCAAATTTGGTATGGACATAACATGACTGTATGACGAACATAAATGGCTGGTCATATCATGAAAATCATGACTAACTCGTCATGAAAAGTATGATTTACATGCCACGCTCATGGCGCGCTCGCGGCCGTTTCGTCAGCTTGATATACACCAAATTTGGGATTGAGTGACGTGAATGTATGACGAACATAAATGACAGGTGGTAATATGCAAATAATGACCTGCATGTCATGAACAACATGATATACATGCCACGCTCGTTTCGTTGGCTTGATATACACCAAACTTGGTATTGAGTGACGTGACTGTATGACGAACATAAATGACAAGTGGTAATAGGGAAATCATGACTTGTCATGTGCGACATGACTTGCATGCCGCGCTCATGGCGTGCTCGCGGCCGTTTCGTCAGCTTGAGATACACCAAATTTGGTATCCAGGGACGTGACTGTATGACGAACATAAATGACAAGCGGTAATATGGAAATCATGACTTGTCATGTGCGACATGACTTGCATGCCGCGCTCATGGCGCGCTGGCGGCCGTTTCGTCAGCTTGAGATACACCAAATTTGGTATCCAGGGACATGACTGTATGACAAACATAAATGACAAGTGGTACTATGGAAATCATGACTTGTCATGTGCGACATGACTTGCATGCCACGCTCATGGCGTGCTCGCGGATGTTTCGTTAGCTTGAGATACACAAAAAATTTGGTATTGAGTGACATGACTGTATGACGAACATAAATGACAAGTGGTAATATGGAAATCATGACATGTCATGAGCGACATGACTTGCATACCACGCTCATGGCGCGCTCGCGGCCGTTTTGTTAGCGTGATATACTCCAAATGCGGTATTAAGTGACATGACTGTATAACGAACATAAGTGGCAGGTGGTAACATGAAAATCTTGGCATGCATGTCATCTACAACGCCATTTACATGCCACGCTCATGGTGCGCTTGCATCCAGTTCGCTAGCTTGATATGCACCAAAATTCGGTATTGCGCGACGTGACTGTATGACGAACACAAATGACAGGTCCTAACATGTAAAACATGACATGCAAATTATGTAAAGCATGATTTGCTCCTTCCTGGCTGCTTCGCATTACATCGATTCCCACAGTGCGTGGGATCTGCCGGCTTTTTGGTATGGACGGATGCTATGAGGGAGGCCGATGCTAGGGCTATGGTCGCCACCTGGCAGTGTGTTAATGTGTCGACAAAATGGCACTTTTCCTATTTGAAACGCGCCGAATGGGACGGACGCGTAGAAACGATGCTTTGAAGGAATTAATCGTGCATTTCATGATCATAATTCATTACTTCACTTTAGCAAGAGCACTGTGTGAGGACAGTGGTAGATATAAAAGGCTTTTTTTAAAGCCTTCAGAGAATGTGGCCTTGGCGCAGTGGATTGCGTGCCCGGCACGTATGTCGCTGACCAAGAGGTTGTAGGTTCGACTCCCGTTGACGGAAATTTTTGTCTTCTGATCATGCGTATTTTTTCGACGTCATTTCCGTGACGAAAATACGTCACTCAAATCTTGGTGAACCCCGGCATAAAACACTTTCGTGTTAACAAATAAATGCGCGGTCCACCCACCATTTGTCTATATGACTTGATTGATTCGGATTGCATGGAGTTTGATTTCGCTGTGATGATTTTTCTAATGAAGGCAAAAGCCTTAGATGACTCAACAAATGCAAAAGTTGACTGTCGGAGTCGCGCGTCGGCGGCGTCCCGCGGCGTCGGAAACGAGTGGATGGATGGATAGATGAGCGACTTTATTCTTGTCCGGCAAGACGCACGTTAGTGCGCAGCGGGCGACTCCCTCGTCGGGACCACCAGGCCAAGCCTGTCGGCCGCTCCGGGGGCCTGCTGGACGGCCCAGAGTGATGCTAAAAAAATTAAGGCACCTTGCACTAGTGGTGCCAAGCCTGAAGATGTAGATGTAGATCCTAAGTTTCTGGCTCACACCCACACTGGAGGATTGGCCAAGGATCGGGTAGCTTAAAAAAGATAATGAAAATGTAGAAAAGACCGTGAAGAAATGCGGAGCTGGGCAGTCTTCATTGTTTCTCTTCGCCTTTCTCTTTCTTTCCTCCCATCTTTCTTTTTTTTTCTCTTTTCAAGACTCTTTTTCTTTATTTCTACTAAAACAGGGCGTTTCGGCGGATCACATCTTTAATGAACGGTATGGACTGTCACGACAAGTCAAGGAGGAACAGCCGAGCAGACGCAAGCGTCCCGATGCACCAACATCGAACGTCGTCTTTTTTCTGCTGGAGACGAGTGTTACCCTCTCACACGCTGTAGAGGGATAGTGGTGTACGTTCCGTTCTTACATGGTAGCGCAAACCTAGCCGTCTATCTTCTCAAATCACGGCGCATTGAATGAGTGCAAAGGAAGTACAGGTGTTATGTGCTTGTTGATGACATATTTTTGCGCAATTCTGCTAATCCTGCGTGCAGGTGTATGTTTAAGGTATGAGGCCAAGTGAAAAAAGCGGATTTTTTTTCTAAGTATTATTTTTTTGGCTTTTTCTGTTAAATGCGCAATTCATCGCCCGTCATTTTGCCGCATAAAGTTTCTGTCTACGCTGTTTCTTCCAAAAGCTACAAGCGAAAATGTGAGACCACCCATCATCTATGAAACCGAGGTTGAAAGTGCCAGTTTTGTGTGCATCATAAGATTAGCTTGATATGTAGTGTTTTGCTGGTTATTTAACAATCATATCAAGTGCGAACATGCAATAATGCTCTAAGAGCATTGTCAACTTATCATTTTTAATCATAAAAGTCACAAACTTCTCAGCAGACGAACGCGCAACGTCGTACATGTATCGTTTACGCTCAAGGACACGTATGTGAGCCTGTCAATCATCAAATTTGCTTTTTTATCCCTCTGTGTGTCATTTCAATAATAGCAACGGAAGCACATTTGATAGTTTGAAGCAAGTAGCTTGGGAATCGATGTTAGGCCTCTACACAAAAAAAAGAAGTAAAGGTGGCGAGTTGCCGCTCGAGCAAAAGCACACAATAGTAACGTGCACGATGAAACTGGCTAGAAATATCGAGAATTTTCCTTATGCGAACAATCGTAACATTTCGCTAATAAACATTTTTCATTAAAACTAGGCACACTTTCTTATCACATTAGTGGGTGCGCAATGAACCTCCATAAGCAAGATCATGCCACAACATTTAATATGGCTGCCTTTATGCGAAGGTGCCCCTAGTGTTAGTGCATAATTTCCAGGCTATTTGACCACAATATATTTCATAGCGATCTCATGTCATTTGGTTGGTTCATTGCATCGGCCAAAGCTGCTTTTATGTCCCTACAAAAAATTATGTTTTTTAATCAGTGGAATTTCAGTTAAAAGTGTTCGCCTACGGCCCGCTTTTAATGAAATATTTAACTTTGAAAAAGTTACAATATTTAGGACTTGCTTTATAATACTCACATGTGGCTAACAAGATGCGCTTTATAATGTAGACTGATAATATCTATTGCTCATAACTTTTAAAAAATTTTTTTTCCGATAGTTGACCCCATACCCCAAATACTTCATGTACCAAAAGGGTTAAATCATGATCTTCGGCGTTACTCATCGCGATGGATATGTGCCACAAGGCGTCAACGTGGGTGCGTGCATGTAAAATGGTGCTAAAGCTTCCAAAAATAAATAGGCATTGTGCAAGCTCTCATACATGAATGTACAATAAACCATGGCCTCCGCTATTGGCAGCACGTTGTTGCTGTGGCCATAGAGTTTCCTATAAATACACTACAGGGAACTCTGGCGCTAGTGTCTATGGGAGATGCAACGAATGGCGGTTCAGCCAGCATAGGAATAATGGGCAGTACACGGATTTATCTGAGCTTCGTTCTTACGGCTCCGTTTGGCTCCGTACGGCCGGCATTCTCTTTGTCGCAAGACTAAATTCAGCAGATGTTCAGCAGTTCCACTTCACCACTTTAACCTTTCAGGCTCACTAATTCAAATCTGGTCACAAAGTTCATAACGATCCATTCTTTTATCCTACACTAACGCCAAATCATAACAGTAAACAAAGCCACAAGTGCGTTCGAAGCCACAAATGCTTTCGAGGTTTCCTGGTTTTCCGCCCGCTGCGCGCTAACGTGCGTCTTGTCGGACAAGAATAAAGTTGTTCATCCATCCATCCATCCATCCCACAGCCGTCGTCTAATTATTAGGCAAGCGAAAAAAGAGAGAGAGAGATGAAGAGGAAGGCCGGGAGGTTAACCAGATACTAGCATCCGCTATGCCGCCTGCATAGCGTGACCGGCAGTGTTACCTATGATATTACCCGCGCAAACAGCGTTTCGACATTCTTCCCCTTTATTAGCGTGTTGAATTGGGCTGGTTGGTACACACAGATTTTGAATGAAGAAACGGCGCTGGAACAGGATGGCGACGAGATGACACAAACACGGCGCTGACTAACAACCATATTTTATTGCGTTTGCGCGGCAATATATACTGGAAAAACACAATCAGTAAACATATCGAGGAACAAGATATCGCTGTAACAATGCGAACTCACACATTCGAAAGATACATCATTTGCTTTTTGCGAAGCGATAGTGAAGCTACGCTGACACAACATTCTCCGCTTTTCTGGATGCAAAACGCGTCGAAAATTTCTCGTTGGCGTTGCTCTGCATAAATGCCTAGAATTTCACTATCTTTAAAGACAGGTTCCCAATCACATTTCTTGCAGTGTTCTGCAAGGTGGCTGCCCACAGATTCCTTTAGCGAGTACGCATGTTTTCGTAATCTCTCATTGATGCATCGTCCTGTTTGGCCGATGTAACACCGTCCACAAGTGAGGGGAATTTTATACACAAAGTTCCCTCGCCATCTGACAAACTGTTGCGCGTGCTTCTTTTTAGGGAGTTTCTGCCTCCTCACCATTAGTCTTCTTGCAGAGGCTGGATAGCTTATGACGTGCGCTGAAGACGACCTTGAAGCCGGATTTTTGTGACACTTTCTTTAGATTGCGTGAAACTTTATGAACGTATGGAATGACAACGATGCTTTTGTGACGGTTCTCTTCTTTCCTTTGGTTTCTCGGTTATTTTAATGATGCCATCCCTTGCTCAGCGACATTAGAAAGCAAGGTCGGAGAAAAACCTGCTTTTTGTAGCCTCTGCAGTTGCATTTGAAAACTTGCACTCACTTGGTGGTAGCAAAACCATCACAGCTCTGCCGCCAAACAAGATGTTGTCAGGCCACGTTTTACACACTTGAGACGTGTAAGGAAGTACATCTTTTAACTAACGGGGTTCGTACCTCCAGCACACGTGGTCCTTGCTGAAAGCTATTGGCATAACCAGAAATTTCAAACTACTGTTAGTGGGCATTTGAAGTGTCAAGATTATGATCAGATTTTACGCACTACTTTCACGTTGGTTTACAACTGTGAATTATATATAGTGTTTGGGCTGTACCGCAAGACCCGTAGCCAGGGGGGGGGCTAGGGCCCCCCCCCCCCGAAATTCGGATTCAGGGGGGTGTTTTACCGAGAAAAAATAATGAAAATAGGGGGGTTTTCAAGGTTTTCAACAGGTGCCTCCCCCCCCCCCCCCGGAAAAAAATTTCTGGCTACGGGCCTGCTGTACGGTATATGTTGTTGCACTTCTTCAGTATTGGGTGTAGGTTCTGTGCACGAAGATGGAAAAATACATATGCTCACACTGGCATGAGAATCGCTGCTGTTTTGATTGGAATAAAATATTGCAAACACTCTTTCTTGTATCATTTGAGGCATGACTATTTGTCGTGCATGCAAATGGAAAAAAAATGAACTTCTGCATGCAATAGAAATTGTTGAAACGCTGCTGGCTCAATGTAATGGCTTGTGTATTATTACCAAACAAGTAGAACAGATGATTTATACATTAAAACACATTGTGGAAAAGAAACAGGCGACAGGCAGTTAGGCAGAAAGTGATTACTGCGTTCTAATGTAGATTGTGTGATCCTTCATCAATTGAAGCATAATTGAAGGTGCGTATTGTATAAATAAAGTTCAACATAATGTGCAGGTGGACGAGGGAGTGCACATATGACTAGGTTTTTCCAGTTGTGTGTGTATTTGCTGCAGTCCTCGTGTTTCTGTGTTATGTGTGTAAAATTCTGAAAGGCGAACAAGCCAACCTGTCTGCTTCCGTGCATATAGTATACAGCAATGCGAAAGAACTATTGTTTTCTGAAGAACAGCTGTTTCATTGAGCAACACGGTAATACATTTTTTTTAGTTAGTACTGCATCATCTGTGCAACAGGAGAGCCAAGTACACATGGACGTTCACAAGAGAGAAGTGCATGTGCATTAACTTTTTTATTTAGCGGGAGACCTCTCAGTGCGAAATTTGTGGTGGTTGTGCTTGACATTGGGGCACACCTTAGGCATTCGCTTTAACGTATTTTTGTGATGCTTTAAGAATAAAGGGTAATTGGAAGACTGTAGGTAGTCTCCGAGTGTCAAAGCAACTAAATACTGAATTTAAGTTATAGAGAACCACTGTGAGGAGCGCTAAAAAGCTAGTTGGGTGTAAGTGCTAATTGCAGAAATAGAGTATCGTTCAGGTGCCCAGATGGCGCTGCAGCCCCTGCGTAAAACTCGCGACAGTACGCGCGCCCACTAAATACTCTACTAATGTAGGTGCATTCCAATGTCCTTGTAGCTCTGGAATCTGCGTGTGTAACTTTTATTTGATATGGGAGCGGCAGCGTAGTCGCGCCGATGGCAAAAGAGAACGATGGACGCGAGCACGCTGACGGCTTGGGTTCAGCGGCCGCTGACAGTAAGTCGCGGCTGAGCCTTCAAATGATAAAGAACGTTTCTCAGTGTCTCGTCCTCATCTCTGAGGGGTTCTGTGCGGCGGTTGTTCCAGAGCCCTACAATGCAAACACAGGTGGTCTTCAAACAGCTCAGAACACGCCACTGCCATTAGACGCATGCAGCAGAAATAACGAAAAGCGCTCCACTGCATACGCCCATGGAATGCACATACGTTCGACCATATCAATATACCTTTTCGCTCTGGCATTCACGACTTTCGCGCGAGCTAATCGATATATTGTCGATATATGGAGAAGCACTATACATGGAGAATAATATTTCGGAGCCGAAGGTGTTTACATGACGCCCCACAATTTATGTACTTACCTTACGCAAGCGCAAACGCATTCCGATGCCACGAGAACACAAGTTCGAACTGGCCGCCGTATGGGCTACCAGCCGCTTTGTGCATCTATAACCCCGTGAAAAAATAAGCAAGCAACTGGTGGCGTTGAAGTGGAATCATTATGGTGTTTCCTTTCTGTACATGTGGTTGCGAGTTCGATTCCTCTGTCGTGCGTACTTGTATGCAAAAGTAAAGTTTTTGCATAAATACATCCTTGTCCATTTTCTAATGTGTGCCAGTGATGAATAGTAGCAAGAAATGTCGGTAAAACGCTAGTATAGTCAATGAATTATTTTTTTCCCGTAACCTCTCTAGGGCTGCGTATAAAAGCGAGCTTTAAACGCTCTCAAATAAAGCAGAAAAACTCCCAATGCGCTCTGTTCAAGCGCCCGAAGTTAGTTAAATAGAAACACCAACGTTACTTTTTAAACACTCAGTTAGTTCCCTCTTTTCATTCCGTGTAAGAGGATGTAAATAAAAACCCCTTTTAAGAGGGTTTTGCGTAGTACCTATAGGATGCTCGCTGCGCAATTTAGCCCGAAACTCCCTGAAAGGCTCAAGCCCGTTTGCAGTGTAGGCACCATTCGCTGACCAGAGGGAGCTGCGTTGCTGGCACTGGCCCGTCCCAAGGTCGCTGACATTGGCCGTTAGGGGCGCGCAGAAAACAGACACGCGCCCGCGTCCCATGTGTATCCCGGCCACAATCCGCCCACTCATGAAGGGATGGAAACGCGCGCATCGAGTTCCATTTTGACCAACCCCGTCTCAGTATTGCGTGTTTTATCTGCTAGGCTTTCCCTTCTGGCACTCCATTCACAATGATAAACTGGACTGCATGGTGCCTATGGGGAGGTATGCCACAAGGAATTGTATTGTCACTATTTGTATTTCACGTTCCTACGAAACTGGCCAGCTTGGCCGGGAATGGAACCTGAACCTTCTTCTTAGCATCGGAACAGCATAACCTCTAAGGCGCCATGGCACCTAGAACCTGACTGCTAATTAGTTCAATGAAAGATCATATAGAAAGCTTATACAAGAAAGTGGACAGCGGACAATGTTAAGAGGTAACTATTTAAGGACGAGGTAACTTATCACAAGCATAGCTGTATACAAATGAATTGAAAGCACACGATCAATAGCATGACTCAACACCAATTTAAACTAAATGAATGCCGCGTGAATTGACAGTCTCAAGAAAGCAAAGATACATTACGAGATCACACGCTTAGAGAATCAATGCACGAAAGCATTTGTACACGCGAACATGTGTGTGAACTCTGTTCTCTAAGCTATCTTTATTGGCAAAGCACCGAATACATATGCGATAGATGAAAGTTCACCTCTCTTTTACGTTAGGTTACCTTTCAATTACTTTCATTTCCCCTTGCCTCGCGATTATTGCATTCCAACTTAACGTAAGAATAATTTATCTATAATCGCTTTATATTTCTCCGCATGGTCGTATTTGCCGAAGTACTCTACGCCATATGAAGGTTCCACATCTTATGTCGATTACGACCGAGAACTCGTTGAAATGTACTTGACAAAGTAATTTCTTATCACATTTTCACGAATGCACTCCAAGGTTTGGAAGGAATTCTTGGTCTTGCGTTAGCGACGCTAATTATTGAAGACGGTGAAACGAAGATAAGGAATGGCTGAAGAGAGCGCACGTTGGCACTCATACAGCTTAAAGGCACGGCGTAGCCGTTCGGAACATCGTTAGCCGACCGCAGACAAGCGTGGACTGATTGTGCATTCTGGAAAGAAACGGGGGAGACGTGGGGACCGTTGGCATCAGATACGCTTTCGTGGGTCGTGCGGTTGACGCCCCCGAACTCGTTAGGGCGCGGTGTTTTTGTGGCGAGGGGAGATTGGGCAGGACCCCTCGTCCTTTTCAGCGACGGCTTAATTAGCCCCGCCGGTTTAGTTCGCCTAGAAAGCTCTCGGGTGCTTTAGTGAAGCACTGGAAGCGACGAAAGTGGTAGGCTGGCGTGCAGCTGTACGAAGGACCCGGGGAGGCTTAAGACTGCCGCTTTTTGATACACAGGCCTACTAATGTAGTCTAGCTATATTAAGACGAAAGCTGTAGAGGCATTATCAGATGCGAAAATTTACCGTCTGCATCGGCGTCCTGCGGCGTCGGGCACAGCGCAAGTGACGCAAGAACATAATCACGTGATGACATCACCGTATGACGTCAACGTGACGTTGATCATCATCATCACGTAGCTGACCATTGCAGTGCAGAGGACTCTCCAGTGTTCCGCCAATCAACCCGGTCCTCTGCTTACTGCTGCCACGTCGTACCGCAAGCTTCTTAATCTCACCTGCACACCTAATTTTGTCTCCCTTTCGCACGTTTGCTTTCTTTTGGAATTCATTCAGCTACCCTTAATGAGCAGTGGTTATCTTGCCTCCGCGCTACGTGTCATTCTCATGTCCATTTCTTCTTCCCCATTTTAACTATGGTGTCTTTAACATCCGTTTGTTCCCTGACCCAATTCGCTCTCTTCCTGCCTCTTAAGGTTGCACTTATCATTTACCTTTCCATTGCTGGCTGCATCGTCCTCATTTTAGGTTGAACCCTCTTTGTAAGACTCCAAATTTCTACTCCATGTACTAGTAAGATGCAGCTGTTATATACCGTCCTTTTGAGGGATATAGTGGTAAACTACCATCCATGATTTGAAAACGCCTGCCAAAAGTGCTCCATCCATTCTTATTCTTCTGTTTACTTCAGTGTCACAGATTCGGCTCAGCGGTTACTACCTGTCCAATGTAGCCGTATTCCTTTACAACTTGCAGTGCCTCGCTACCTATCGCAAAACGCCGTTCTCTTCGCAGACTATCGGACATTACTTAAGCTTTATGCATAATATTTTGAGACATCCTTCTGCTTTCCTTCTTCAATTCAGCCATCGCGAGTTGCTATTCGTCCCCTGAGTTATTCACCAATGCAATGTCATCAGCGAATTGCAATTTACTGAGGTACTTCGAATTAACTCGTACCCCTAACTCTTCGCAACGTAGGGCACTGATAACCTCTTGTAAGCACGCGGTAAATAGCGTTGGGGAGATCGTTTCTCCCTGCCTTACACACTTCTTTATTGGGATTCTATCGCTTTCTTTATGGAGGACTATGGTGGCGGTGGATCCGCTGTAGGTGTCCACCAGTGTGTTTACATATGATTCATTGACGCCCTCATTCCGCAGTACCTGTATCGCTGCTGATATCTCGACCGAATAAAATACTTTCTCGTAATCTATGAAGGCTATGCGTAGGGGTTGGTTGTATTTCGCGCAGATCCATCACGTGATTGACAGTACGAGTAGGGGTCTATCGTCAAGCAGCTTGCACGAAATCCTGCTTGGTACTTTGGTTGATTGAATTCTACTGCTGTCAGAATTCTATTAGCTATTATATTTGTAAATAGCTTGTAGACAACATAAAGTAAGCTGATCAGCCTGTAATTGTTCAAGTGTTTGAGGTCCCCTTTCTTATGGATTAATATGACGTTAGCATTATTCAAAGATTCCCGTACCCTCACTGTCAAGAGACACTTCGTATACATGGTGGCCAGTTTTTCTAACACAATCTGTCCACTGTCTTTCAAGAGATCTGCTGTTACCTAATCCTCACCAGCGGCTTTACCTCTTAGCATTCCCTCCAAGACTTTTCTTACTGCCCCTGTCGTTACTGGTGGGATGTCACGACCTCTTGGCTACTACTACTTCTTACACTATCGTTCTGGTTGTCCCGGCTACTGTAGAGAAATCTGTAAAACTCCTCGGCTACTTCAGCTTCTATCCGTATTGTTAGTGACATTGTCTTCCTTGTGGCTTAGTACATACATCTGGTTTTTGCCTATGCCAAGTATTTTTATTCACAGCTTTGAAACTTCATCCGTTCTTTAGATCATGTTCAATTCTCTCCTCGTTACACCTTCTTATGTAGGCTATCTTACACCTATTCATTAACTCCGAGGGCTCTGCCAGTTCTATTTGGTCAATTGTGTTTGAGATTTTCATGAAACGTCAAACGTCATAGAGCGCGTCGGCCCACTTTCAACCCTGGCTGAAGATAGTTGGGAAACCTTGCATATTACAACGCAGGAGTTGGATAAGAAAAAGATAAGAACAGTGTCCATCGCAGGATTCTTCTGTGCTGCTTCTTTCACTGTAGCAGAGATTTGGGTTCGAAAAGTCTTATGAGCGTCCACGTGGCTTGTTCGCGCTGCCAGGAACTGGACGAACTACACGAGAGAAGACACACACACAGGGTCTTATGAGCGTCATTGTTTTCCGAGCACAGGTGCACGCCGTCAAATAGAAACTCCTTGATTTTCAATCCTGGACTAGAAGGTGTGCTGCTACAGCTTTGTCATAAGACCATTTCAGCCAAATCTTTCCCTGGGAGGGTGTTAAAACACATTACCAAAAAGTGAGAATCACCATGTTGAGGATCACCAGAACATGCGACTGGCGTTTCTGCTGTTATTCGACTTGGCAGTCGCATATGTATTAGTGTGTCCGGCAGTCATCGGTGTCCTTGCTCGCAGCTTTTCTATTACGTGACAGCGTATATGGTAGGTCATGGCCAGGAGGGATCGTAAAGATATTTTCCGCCTGTATATACAAAAAAAAGAATATGCTGCATTTGGAGGAAATCAGCTTCTAACTGCACGGAACCTTAAAAGCATGAAGGCAGAAACTTTGAAATGGCAGGTGATGGCAGGTGAGGAGAGTGGGACATACATTCACAGAAATGAAAGATATTAGCCAAAGAAAGCTATATTGTACACTTCTTCGATAATGTTTCAGTCTTTCAGTATTTTCATATTTGTACTAAGTTGAACTTGTACGAGTGCATTTCGCATGTTATCGCCGGGTAATATATGAGTCAGCATTATACATGGCTTGAATAGTGGCTGGCTGGTAGACGTGTTGGATGGCACGTATAGCGGGAGGTTTCTCTAGATTTTGACGATGTTGACGGAGCAGTGGACGAGCGATCGATATATTACTTCAGCCTGAATGCAGGATGTGTACTATTAAAGCCTAAGTGAACTTTTTTCGTGGCAGCGGAGAGGTTGTAGCACTCAAGCTACATACCTTCTTTTGGTTCGTTTGTTTGTTTCCGCGTGCCGGCTATTCTGTCGTCTTTATTTTCATTTTTCTTTCCTATCCCCCCACCCCTTAGTGTAAGGTAGCAAAGTGTATGATATAACACTCTCTGATTGCCCTACCTTTTCTTCTTTTTTATCTTTCTCTCTCTCAAAGAAAGCAATGACGAGTACTTGAGTTAACTTCCAAAAGATCCTTTAGGAACGTTGACATCAACATTAATGCAGCACTCGGGTGTTCTATAATCAAAGAAAGGAAGGCCGTTAATATCGGACCATTTTATGCACGCTTAGTTCAAATAACAGTCATCGTGCGGACTGGAGCTCATCGATTACACTCATGAAAGTAAAAGGAAATCTCAGCCCGCAGAAATTGTACGTGTACATCGGTATCGCTGTCGCTGATACAGCAATGACTTGCGACACACGTCGCGTGAGTTATCTCGGCCTGTGACCTGCCTCGTCGTTATCCGGTTTGGATTATCCGTTGCTATTTAAAATGCTTGTCGTTCGCTGTGCGATTGCACTTTAGGCTGTACCTTAGACGAGTTGAAAGTTAGGACTCATGCTCGTCATTTCTCCACGGGCTTCGCATTTATTATGACATTGACGAACCGTCATTATTCTGACTAGACATACGGGTAAGGCTGATACGTTATGCTATACGGTCCTGATGGACCTTAAAGCATCGTGCCGTTATTCTAAATATGTTTGTTTGTATATTTCCTGGTGAATGTTAGAACAGGATCAATGTATAAATTCCTCAACGAAGAAATAAACTACGCTTTCTGACATCAGATATAGAGTTTACAGTGTTATCAGGTTTTGGATACGAGAACCTTTCTCTCGGTTTTTGGTGTCGCAAAGAGCGTCGCTTGCGACGCCGTCGGTGTGACGCTGTGAATAGCGGCAGCCTACTCTAGCCAGGCGTCGCCAGAACTGTATAATGATCCATGCCGTCATGCGTTCTGTCCACGTCGAAGGCACGGCTGTATAGCTCAGTGGAAGGTTCTTTAAACGAGAAGAAGTTCACTTACGTGGTTTAAGAAAGGTAAGGATAGCACAATCGCAGAATGCCCAAAATG
>JALIZH010018177.1:0-50133 GCA_030522465.1 Rhipicephalus appendiculatus | reverse complement strand
TTTGCAGGATTCCGTCTAGTTTTTTCAGACGGCCTCGTTTTTGTCCCGAAAAACGAGGCGTGATTTCGGCCGCTTCCATAGGACCCCATTGTTTAAACTTTAGTCGTCGTGGGAACAGAATGCGAAGCCCCGATGTTAACGATGCTGCATTTGTTAAATGCGGTACAGCTTCTAGAAGGTGCCCCTTTAAGAAGTTTTGGAAATTGCGCCTCTACGATTTTTTATCGTCGAAAAATGACCCTGTCCCATTGAAAACGTGAGAGCTTCCAGCCGTGGCCGCTAGGAGCGCTGATCATCCAATGTCCCCGAAAGCTGGATCTGTTACGGTGCATGAGCGCAAGACCGAGCGGGGTTCTACCGCTACGGTGACGCCGACTGAAAGCGCATGTTTTGCCTAGCGCATGTTGCAGTTCGACTGAGTCGAAAGCAACGCTTTCCGCTGTTCACGTTTCTTTCCATCGCGATAGTACGTACCTGATAATGTTGCTTCCGCAGTCTGCAATGCACGTGCTATAGACATTGCGGACAGTCGAGGAAGGTCTTCTCGACGTTTCACAAGAAAACAGCACAAATTTCCAGAACAGGAAAAGCGCGGAACATGCTTACAGCCGGACTCGGGTTGGGAAAGTTTCGCGTTTGAATTGCGGAGCGTCTGCTAGCATTGCAGTTCAAGGTGTTCCTTCGCCATGCTTGCGACAGATGGCGCGACGTGCTGCCTAAATATGGCGGCACACACTGAACTCGCTGTGTTCTGGTGTATAGACTTAGGGTATATGTGGTGCATGATGACGGGGTTTGTGTATGTTCGTGTTTGTTGCTGCCGCCATTGAACGGACTGGGCCCCGATTCAGCTTGGGGGTGAGGCGGAGGGAACTGCCACCTTTGAATTCGATAGTGTTGAGTTATGTCAGAGAATTTATTGAGCAGATCGTCCCATTCCCATACCGCCGCGAGAAAAGTTCATTAGGGTGGCTGCTTCGTCTAACGCGACTCGGAACGTAAGACTTCGAGCCACGTTGTGCGCCAGTTTATGTGGACTGACCTCCGGGTAACCTATGGGCGTGTGGGCAGGGAACCAAAGGATGTGTACGCATTTGTCTGCCTCGTGAATTTCACCTGTATTGGGGATCCTCAATGCATATGATAAGATTTTGCCGCTGGCGTAGTTTTGAACTGTCGTTCGCGAGTCACTCATGATATATGAGGCGTTCGTGTTGGCTATGGTCATCGCGATAGCCACTTCCCTGCCCCGTTTCTACGTGTCTTGTGATGATTAATGCGCTGCTTTTGCATTATTGTGTGTGGTCTACGACACCAGCCACGAAGCGGCGACGTTCCCATAGCGTGCTGCATCGAGAAAAACCGCCTCGTGGTTGCGACCAAAAATCTTGGACATAGGTCTGGCTATACTGACACGTCTGCCCTTGTTGTGTTCAGGGTGCATGGTCCTGGGTATTGATGGAACTGTGAATTTAGCATGGATAGTGCGTGGTATGTCGTATTTGTCTCCGTATTGAGTGTGGTAAGATATTCCGAGATTCTGGAGAATCTGGCAGCCTGGCTTAGTCTTGGCCAATCGCTCGTATTGGGAGATTTGTTGTGCCTCGATAAGCCCCTCGAGGGTATTGTGTAGACCCAGTTGAAGGAGGAGTTCTGTGCTGGAGTTCTGACGCAAACTTAGCGCTGGTTTGTAAGTTCTGCTAATTAGGCTGTTGAGTATTGACTTTTCTGCAGTGAACCATCGGTGGTACGCCGCCATATAAGTGTGGCTGAGTACGAATGATTGCATCAGGCGAATGATGCTAGCTTCTTTCATGCCTTTTTGTTTATACTGGTGATGTACCTAATGAGGTGCATCGCGTTCGACACTTTGGCGTCAATGTTGCGAAAAAGCGTCACAGGATATATCTCCTATTCACACTATTGCAACTTCTAGCCCTGCTTACCTGCCTATTTTTAACACTAACAAATAAAGAAAACAAAACTTTACGGTGATCTAGGAAAGGAAGGCAAATATACCTAAGTGACAGTGAACAAGTATACACTGTGTTTAACGTAACAAGAACCAAATATTAAAAAAACAAGCCTTTAACCGCGACTGAGTGAAGCCACTGTCTTATGGTTCACCGTCATGTGGCGATCATTATAATATGGTTATATTGCGCTTAATTGCTTGATTAACTAACGTGAATTATGGAACGTTTTTAATATTCACGTTAGGGCAGAGTGCGCTGCGTCACATCACAGAACGATTTAAAAAACGAATGAAGCAATTGTTTTTTTTTTTTTTTTTTTTTTTTTTTTTTTTTTTTTTTTTTTTTTTTGCTGCGTACATGTTGAGTGGTGAACATTTTCTGGCCTTCAAAAGAAAGCTCGCGAAATATCAAATGAAACCACGTGCCTGCGCTTATGCGCTATCGTACTGCAGTGCTCTTACACGTGGTTCGAGGAAAAGAAACAGCGCGCGGACCGTCAACCTGTCGCTTCTCAGTGACGGTGGTGTTTCTTGGCCGTGTGTGACGGTCAGAAATGTTGACTTGCTGGAGAGCCGCTAAGCCACAACCGTTTATTTCGCGCGCGGTACACGTGCCGGTTGTTTCGCTAGAAGCACGCCTGAGAGCGCTGCAGCCCAATAGCGTACGAGCGCAGTATCGTGCTCATTATTTTCCGGCTTCCTTTAAACGCCGGGAAAATGACTACATAGTGTGTACCTTTCCACAAAAAATCGAATCCGTCGTTTTCGAATGCCCACTACAACGTAAGGAGACGCACTTGGCCCCTAAAGAGAATGACAGAAATTTTACATCATTTGTAGTAGTTAAGACATTAAGCGCAATATAAAAAATACCCTAATGAGAGCTACATGGCGGTAAACCCCATCGTTGGTTTTATTCAGTTTAGGTTAACCAAATCTTCGTAAATATTTGGTTCCACTTACGTGAAACACCGATCATGAACACGATAAAGGCAGTACCCCTAAAAGCTACGAAAATAGAGCATGATGTATGGTTATCTTGGTTTTTAAGGTCAGACAATAGAGAACTCAGTGCCCACGGAAAATAGCATACAAGGGCTCGTGCGGGCGCTTATGAGAAAACCGGATCCAAGTACTTGACATTATGTTTCTCAAATCCCCTTCCTACCGTCTTTAAGATTTCTTCTTATAATTTCCATTATTCTCATGTAAACTCAATTTCGCTGTTTTATTAAGTCATAGGCGAAATTTTCGCTACTATGATGTTACGAGGCATGGTGCATGAGCCCGCCGTGACAGATGAAGGGACGAAGAAAGAGCTGGGGGTGCCGCGCGAGATTCTGGCAGCTATTCGGTGGCGGCAATCCGGCACTTGTAAATATTGTAAATACACTCGCTTTTGTCTTTCTTGCGTATTCGTGATCCCCGTGTCAATTTGGTGGAGGTGCACTAGACACGCTCAGATTATTTTACCTTTGCCCTCAACATTGCCTGAACAGTAAACTCGCATGGAATATAGATATGTAAATAGTAGCTGTGACGCAGACAATTAAAAATAAGAATAAGTAAGAGAAGGAATAAAGGACGAGGTTGCAAAAGACATACAAAGACCTACTGTATTACACTTAACAAAGGGGGAAAATGCTGTACAGAGGCCAAGGTAATCTGTGGGATGCAAACGAAGGCAGCTAAGAGAGCACTTGTGCTAACGATCCAGATATCATTAAAAACTTCTAGAATAATTTAGCACGAAGGGCAAAGATACCGTGCACCAAATATTTTCTGTTACGTAAATGCTTGCTCTATGGCATCGAGCATCGACACCAGTGGTGTGAGGGTTGTTGCAGTTTGATTTGCATATAAGTCAATCTCATCGTAAGTCAAGCGTACATCCAGGAGATCTGCCAAATCTCTGTGTGAAACCAGCAAGACACAAAGCAACCCCATTTTTGCATTCTTGAGACTTTGTAACGAAGCACCACGCAAGACAAACTTCGATAACGAGACTATTGGCCGCGAGGAGTTACGGAGTCACCCTCTATCGGACGCGCATCGATTGCGTGCTAGGCAGGATACCGCCACGCGCTCCCCGCAGGATTTGCTATCGGCGCTCTACAAAACACCTAGCGGAAGCGTTCCAGGACATTTCTGTGCGTACTTTCGAAGCGTAATATGTTCTTTACTGTTAAAATAATAACTTTCGACGAACAGAAAACACGACATTGTTTACGGTCGCTGTCTCTCTGCCGAAAACGGAGCGTCCGCTTCACGCGGTCACCGCGATGGAGACCCCTGAACCGACTTCTTGCGTGAAATGTCAGTCGCTGAGAGCGAACTATATGTGAAATATCTTGTTAGAGTAGACTGCCTGTGTAACCCAAATGGAGCATAACAGAAAGAAGCCTCAAGCCAGTGATCGCACGGGCTCGCTGGGACCGACGGAGCTTTTGCGTGTATGAGCGTCTGCATGTAGGGTAAGGCGGGGCAAAATGAGACGCGGGGCAAAACGCAACATTTTGACTTTGCTGACCTCTATAGGCGATGCACAAAGCGCCGACGACGCCATCTGCCGCCACGGCTCGGAAGCGTCGGCGGGTCCAGGCGAGCAGTGTTCCCGCGAGCGTGTACGCGAGTGCACGGATGGATGTGTTTTCATCGTGATTGAACGACTCTGTCGGGCTTCAGCGATGTCGAAAAATAACTGCTGCGTTGTCGCCTGCTCAAACACATACGAAAAATTGCCAGGAACGCGCTTCTACAGGGTTTCCGGTGCTATTTCATGAGCGAGAGCGAAGGCGGTGGATTGCGGCTGTCCGACGCAGAAGGCAAGCAATCGCGCTTTCTTTACGACAGTGTTAGAACGATTACCGTGTTTTTTATTTCTCCATTTATGTCGCTACGTCTTCAGCGAACGCTACTACGTTTACACTTGGTCGCCTCGCCTGCATTGTAGACGCTACAATGCACATGAGGTTGTTATCACTGATAAGACGCGATGCCTAGGCTCTCTTGAAAAACGCATGGCGCAATGCCAGAGAATGTGGGGCAGGTGACGGCTCCTTTACAAAATCGCCGCGGAATCACACGTGTATGCTGCACGAAATCGGCTGCATTCTACCTATATCACCGGTGCAGAATGTTCGCTGTGCGCTCGCCTCAACTATATGCATATTGGCTGTAAAACATGGCACCTGTGCGCATTGAAGGCTTTTGACAAGACATTCAACCGATTCAACCTCCTTTTGAATGCCTCGTAACATGACTTCATGCTAATAGGAAACACCCTTGATGCTCGTTCGCTTTACACAAGCTGTGTTATGAGTGGGGCGATAGGCGTGCGCACGGGAGGGGGGGGGGGCTTTCCTATTCGCCTAAGAGGGGGGGTGCGGAAAATCTGCCCCATGCATTGACTTAGTAGGGCCTGGGGGCGCTGCGATGATCCTTTCCCCCACCCCTTTGATGGGGGAACTCCCTGCGCACGCCTGAGTGGAGCCGATTATGAAACTTACGTGTTTTCTTTTCTTTATTCTTGCTAGGCGACCATCAGCTCCGCAGTGACTCAGTCTCACGCCACTAGCGCAAGCTATTTTTTCACAAGTTTATCGTGCTGGTTTCACAGTTAAACAAACGCTGACCCCTCGCGTGGCCGCACTCGTGAAATCCATGCGCCGGTGCGACAGCGCTCCCTCAAGATCTACTATATAAACACATGGCACGTAAACGAGGCTACTGTGTCGAGAAAAAACGTTGGTTCACGCGTCAACGCATGCAGGCATTAGTGATCGGCACGTTATAAAGAAAGCGGTGTACTTACGATGAGCTCCGATTCGTAGGGAAGCCTGTTGACGCTTGTCTGTGGCAAACACTTGGCGCGTATGGTGACATTGTCGTCCCACACAGCTGTGACATCGGACACATGTCCACTATTATAAAGTGCGGCTCCTTTGCGCACACTATCGTCGCAAAAGTAATTATTTGGGATGCGCACAAGCGGCAAATCACACGCGCGCACTTCCGCCATGCTTGCAGTGAAAGGAGGCGTCTGCTACGCGACCCGCTTGCGGTTCCGACGGCCGCCGCTACGCGGCTTTCAGTGGCGCCCCTATAGGCGCTGCGCATCGCGTATAGCTAATACAAAAAATGTACTTTTCTTTGTTTCTCTATTTCAGCGATAGCTGCTGCTATTTGTCCACCTTCTTATGTGTAAAAGTTGATGATCGCTCACAGCGTTCGGGCGGGAAAAAATTACGCGGCTGGTGTCAGTGTGTTCGTGACCCGTCAAAAAAGGGAGAAATTCTGCTCGGCCAAATTTTCGGATCCATGCATGAAGCTACTTCTGCGTCAGTACAACAACGTATGTATTTATTTTGTTACTTTAGACTACTAGCTACATACCACCAAAAAGTTTAGTTCATTTGGTGCCCGGGGGAAAAAGCCGAATTTTTTTTTATTTCGGGCATGTGAGAGGGGCGAAACGCGACAAAAAGGCATCGGATTGCTTTGGAGAGTGTCTTATTTATTGAGTCATTTACTTACACTCATTATATATTGTATTTCTTCGATTAAGAGGGTTCGGACGCACAAGAGAATATTTTATAGAGCTTCCTGGGAGGAAAACGACATGAAAAAGCGTTGATTGCTGTTCAGGACATGACTCCCTCCATTCGCGCGGCATCGAGGTTGTTCCGCGTTCCCAAGGATGCTCCCAAAAGGCACATGAAAAATTGGCAGAATCTCCAAGTCGTTCACAAACAAGTCTTGGGATTTTGTTTTATTGACATTTCTCCAATACCGGAATAAAAAAAAAGATAAGCGCTAGAAAATCCGAATCTAGCATAGTTTTAAATTCATTGCCTCACAAAGCCCCGCTGACGAAGTTAAAAGCACGAAACACCTCAGCAGCTGTGCATCAAAATGGCAAAAAAGAGGCGAAGAAGTTATGTGAGAACATATCTAGCTTCCAATCGTTGAATAATCCAATGAAGTACAAGCGTTCAACAAAAGACAACATTAGCACAAAGAAAGACTGGCTGTGTTTGATCTGCAAGGGGTTTCGGAGCAACAAAGCACCGGGTTCTGTCTGGATTCAATACGTTGAGTGCAAGGACCGGGCTCACGAAGACTGCGTGAGGGCCCACGGAGTGAATTTCAAATGCTTCTACCGAAAAAAACTGAAGAGATGAATTTTTTTCACACTGTCTCGTTTTGCCCCGCGCACCGTCTCGTTTTGCCCCGCAGGTTGGGGCGAAATGAGACATGTGGAGCATTACTTATTTATTTTTAAAATAAACTTTTGAACAGCGGCAACATGGTCATATTTATGTGGCACATACCTTGTACACCAAGTAAAGTTTCCGCATTGATGTTTAGTGGTAACGAGTGAAATAAAAATAAATATTCACTATTTTCAAACTTTTGTCGCATTTTGCTCCACCTTACCCTATCTTCGTACTGATGGTTTTGCTTGCGCTGCGAGCGAGTTTTGGCGCCGTGCCGCGAACTTTAGGCCCCAGAATATAAGAATTTGTGAGTACACAAACAACTATTGTTGCGCGCACGCTGTCAGAGCAGTCCAAAAGAATTTTGTTACAACTACGACATCGTCGCGCCAATGGCAACTTGTCATGTGCCGTCCCGACGATTCAACGTATTGTTTGTTTGTTTGTTTTTTTTTTCGGTCAAAATTCGTGTATTTTCAATATCATTTGACATGTTGCCTCGCACTGCATATTGATAGGTCTTCTAAGCTAGCAACTGCCGCTGCTTGTGTTATTTCAGTGTGTTCGTTTCGTTTGGTGCTCACACAAAGCGTGAGAAAATGCGATGCCTTTTTTAATGTGCTCCTTCAGTACAGTTCCTTTTGCATTCCACTAAACTTGCCGCTCTCTGTCATCAACAAATTCATAGACCGACGCTTCACCACTTCAGGATAGCTGGTGGAAGGAGAAGTGGTCTACGGGGCCATGTAGTAGTATGCAACGCCAAGGAAATCAAAGAAAATACAGTAACTTTCGCCGGACTTGTTCTACAAACGTCGGTGTGAACAAGGACCCACAGAGCAAAATGCATGGGGTTGGAGAGGCCCAACTGGAGTTTGAGAGTGGCACAAGTAAATGTGGGCTTTCAGGGGCGAAGCTCCTTAAAGCGGCACCCGTTCGTCCCTCGTCGTTGTCGTAGTCGTAGTCGTAGTGCGTAACCAGTCTTACGCTTTGACCTCCAAGGTGGTGCCGGTGGGAGATTTCTCCTGTGCGTTGTTGAACAATAAAAAATTCGCAGCGTGCGCGTTAACTAAAAAGCCGAATTCTTCTGTCCCTCATTCCCCATTAGCAGCCATTGGCATTTCTCCTGTGCGTGATTAAACAATAAAAATTTTGTTCAAAACGCCGTTGATTGATGAAATAAAATAACGAAAGACGCCAGATGTTTTCTAAAAGCAAAACGAAAAGACGCCAAATGTTTCTAAAGCAAAACGAAAAGACGCCAGCTGCTTAACGAAAGACGCCAGGTGTTTTCTAAAGCAATGGTTTTATAATCAAAACCATATCGCGATACAGGTTTGTAGTTGACGATGCTCGTTGCCGTCGGTGTGTGCTCGTATGGATAAGGATGCCGCTGCAACCAGTGCAAGAACCACTTAGCTTACATTTCACCGACCACAAAGCGGTCATAATGAAAGGACAACGGAAACCAGCAATAAAAGTTTGATAAAACATTTAATCAATCGTTTCACGTCATTTTTATCGGGCGAATTAACGGAAGAAATTTCACGGTTTAACCGATGATTACTTCCAGGAGCTTCGCCCAATCTCATCATCATTCACTTCGTGGATCTGCCGTCAATTTTTTTAGCACGTAATGTATGCGTCACGAGAATTCGCGATTGACTGAAGGAATGTTATTGCCAACATAAATACAGCACAAATCAGCCGCGGCATTTGACTCTGTCGCTGTGTACATCCACCAGCAAACATTGTGTATAGCTTATGAAGGCGAAAGCCTTCGCTGCCTCATCAGACTGGAAGATTGACCGTCGGCGTCCAGCGTTGGCGGCGTCAGCACGAGTATTGCAATATATAAACATCGTCATGATGATGTCACCATATGACGTCATCATGACGTCACAGATTGCCCAAATTTGAGACGAGGTTGTGACGTCACCATGACACCATATAACGTGTTGTCACATGATGACGTGTTCACACGATATGCTCGCTTTTTACAGCCTCCATTATCGGAGGGCCGATCACGAAGGCAGTGCATAACCACGTTAGGGGCAGAAAGTTTTTGGATCGGGGCGGGGTAAATCAATAGTACATCGACTGACAAGAAGGAGAAGACGATGGCTTTAGCCTTCCGGTCATCTTAGGGGAATGCATAAGGAACCCTGTGGGTTTTTAAATCCAACGTATCTGAACAATGCTGAAGTATATGCAGCCCATATTGTAGGCGTTGAGCACGGGACCGACAATTAAGAGGTCGCACGGTAACGTTTTAAGATATAGTATCGCCCGCAGCACGCTGGAGGCGCTGCCCTAAAGAGCGATCGTCTAAGTGCGCTCTTTATGATACTTAGAATAACAGCCCCGACGCAGTAGTGAAAATCGTCGTCGCGGAAGTGCTTTTTTCACACACGACTCGTAGCCGATGACTGATTGCCGGTTCTTAGCTCCACAACCCACGCTTCATGCAGTCTCTTGTCCCACGGGCACCGGTGCAGGCTTACACCGGACGCTGTTGCGTACGTCCGGCACCGCGGCACCGAGCAGCAAGAGCAGGATGTTCATCGCTTTCGCAGGCAGCCACTTCTGTTACAACGGGTTCAGAATTGTTCAAAATGCGAGAAAACCTCCGCATTCGTACAGACCGCAGCGCAGGTGGAGCTTGAAACTCGTTTACAGAGCACGCCGCAGCGCTCCACAAGCAGCCGACATGGCCGCTAAGACCACGTGATCCTGCCAACCACGTCACGCCGACGGTGGCGCCGGCGTTTCCAGTGGTGGCCCTCGAGGCCAATAGTCGCATCCGAATGTGAGCGAAAAACGCCGCACGCACTGGAGTACGCAGCACAATACCGTGGCTGCAAACAAGGTTGAAGGCACAGACACAACGAAAAAAAGAAAACATCGTGCGAAAAAAAAATTGGCTTCGCGGAGACGTTCGCGCGCTTGTTTTTGTCGAGACGCGTACAGAACTAACCTCCCATGCTCACTGGACCACTGTGGCGGAAAGAGAAAAAGAATGTGTCACTGTCATTAGTTTTATTGATGTGGCTTAGTGGCAGCAGTATCAGCTTGAGAAGCAAAGTTCAGCCGACATTTATTGCTTCGCATCGTCGCGTTTCTGTAGCAGTACCTTGTATCTTAAGATACGCGATACATTGTTAAATGTATCGGATATACAAATACAGGTACTGATTGTGTGAGACGTATCATGATACAGATACCAGATAACCAAAGAGTATCAGAGATAGTATTTAAGATACATGTATCTTCGATGCTGCCTAGCACTGATTTCATGACGCCTGGTTACACAATTGACATTCTGTAACGCCTGGTTGTTATTTTACTCTTTGACCGCACTGTATTACATATGTTAAAGTCGTTCCTTCCCGACATGAAGCCTGTATAGGGTCTTTTTGGGGACGTGCTTCAAACACCGGCGTGGCTCTGTGGTAGAATACTGGTCTACCCCTTAAAGGGCCCAGATTTGAACACCGTTCTATTATCCATATTTTTTTATTTAGTTTTTTCTTTCCTCTTATTTCGCGCGATATCGGTTATGGACACTGGTGGCGGTGGCGGCGGACAACTACGGCGCGAAAAACGGCCGTTTTTGTGATCTCATAAGAGCTTTAGCTTTAAAATTTATTTTCCGATGGTCGGCAACAGCCATCGGTACTTGTTAGTAACCAGAGGGCAGATCCAATGAAGCTTGGAAGCTTGGATATGGAGCAGAACTGAAGCTGTTCCTGTGCAAGATGAATTGGCTTAAACAGGAAGAGGTTCGGTTTGGCCACAAAACGTTTACTGGCTCCCACCCATATTTGCGTCGTTGATGATTTAAATTTCAGGCTAGGCAGTGCAGAATAAAAAGCATGACAAAGTGTTGTAACGTTGTAGAGCTCCTGCTCAGAGGTAGCCTGTTCTGTAATGCTGGAGCGCAAGACGCGAAAAAGTCGCATAAACGGCATCGCACCGCAGAGAAACCCCAGTGCGAGCTCCTGAGACACGGAGGACTATCTTAAGAGCAGAAGCGTAAGAAAATTTTCTTCTATAATTACGTGACTGATGTGTTGAAGGAAAAATTTGTCTCAGTTCTTGGTTTCCCTGTGCCCCGGCGACAGTGACCATTGTCGAAAGTGGAGGCGGGCTCCGCCCCCCTTCCTATTTTCAGTGGGGGGGGGGGGGGGGGGCTAGCGCCCTCCTTGCTCCCCCGGTAGATACGCCTATGCCTAAAACGACAGATCTCATTTTTCGTGGAAAGGTACGTGCTAGAGCAGTGATTCTCCCGGCTTTTAAAGAAAGCCTGAGAAATATGACCACGTTACTGCCTTCGTACGCTATAGGGCTGCAGTGCTCTCGGACGTGCTTCGAGCAAACAATCGGCAAGCGGACCGCGGCGAAATGAGCCACCGCGGCTTACGCATCGGCTCCACAGCGCGTCAACATTTCTCACCGCCACATACAGCAAATAAACGCCATCGTCCCTGAGAAGCGACAAGCTGACGGTCCGCGCGCCGCTGGTTTCGCTCTAAGCGCGTTGAAGAGCGCTACAGTATACGATAGCGCATGAGCGCAGTCTCGCGGTTTTATTTGATATTTCACGTGCTTTCTTTAAAAGCCAGAGAATATTCTCCATGCCGCATGTACGCCGCCAAAAGACAATTGCTTCGGTCGTTTTTAAATGCGTTCTGCGATGCGACGAAACGCACTCTGCCCTAAAGTGAATATTAAAAATGTTGCATTATTGACCATAGTTAGTCTACCAAGTAAGCGCAAGATAAGAATAGCAGAACGAGCGTCGCATGAGGGGGAATCATATGCCATCGGTTTCATTCAGTCACGGTTAAACGCTTTTTTTTAAATATTTGCGTCTTCTTGCGTGAATTACCGTGCATACTTATTCGCAGTCATTTTTCATTGCGGAATTGCCCTGCTATTTGACTTAGGTATATTCGCTTTAATTTTTTTTAGTTCCCAGATAAGGTGGACCCAGATAAGCAGATAAGCTCGCTAGAAGTTGCAATAGTGTGAATAGCAGTGATACTCTGCGACGCTTTTTGCCACGTACAATACATCTGGGAAGCTTCTGGCTGGCAGAAGTTCTCTCAGAGAGGAAATGGCAAAAGATTGCACGTTAGTGAATATGTTGCCAACGAACACTTTACGCAAGTTGATAGGTAGAATATGAAAAATCACTGAAGTTTTATGTCCTCATTGAACTATGAGCACTGACTCGGTAGTTATCATCTTCACATGATGCTTCACAAAAAATACCGCTACCAGCGTTGTGTCTGTTCTACACCAGTACGGTGATGCGGTACTGCGAAGACGGTAATACGCTAACAGAGAAGGTAAGACTCTGCGCCGGTATTTGAGCCATCTTGCGGAGGCTTCTTATTGAAGTTCTTGCAATGAGACGGCAACCCGCCAGTCTAGCCAGTCTCAAATCATCCATGCACTTTGTGCGTCTGTACCTTCGTTCCGCACGACGACGCATTATACGAAGTTTCTCAAGCTCGATCTGAAAATCGGTGCGCGTGTAACAAGTCAAAAGCGAATGCGAGGTATTCTGCAGGGCACCCTTTATTGCGGCCTTTAGGTTAGAGGGTGAGCCGTCACTACAACAGTCTTCCATTAACATTTTGAATTTCGGCCTATCGGCGCATTTGAGGGCTCTCGAGGACTTGGAGCTAGTGAAACCTTCTATCCTCATGTAAGTTGGAATATGGTCGCTGCCCCGCGTTTCCAAATCTGAAAACCAGTGCACACTCTGGTAAATGAGCGAGAAACAAATGTAAGGTCCAGGCAGCAACTGTAGGCGGATCCACGTAGATATGTAGGGCTTCCATCATTAGAAACGCAAAGTTCGTATTCCGAGGCAAAGGACACCAACTTTCTGCCTCTAGAGTGGACCCTGGAGCTTCCCCATAGGAAATGGTGGGCATTAAAATCACCAGTGATCACCCATGGGCTTGGAGTCGATGTCAAAATATCGCGTAAGCGCTCGCAGTCTAGGCGACTTGATGGATATATGTAAGCTCGGAAAATCGTTAAAGTAACCTTACTTTTTCTTCACAGTAAGGCACAAATATTGATTCTCTTCGTCAGGTGGGACTATGTGATGAACATAAGTCAGGTCACGGTGCAGGAACACAATAACCTTGCTGCAGCCTCCGTGAGTGGAGGACATAAAGCACTGATACCCTGACAGTCTGATGGAAGCAGACAAATTAGATGTGAAGCATCTTATGGCGAAGCTTAATCCGGTGGTGGTGGTGGTGTGCCGCGGGGCCACCCTTACTGCGCATGCGCAAACCCTTTAAAAAAATAAAAAACCTCCTCTCCCCCCTCTCTCTCCTCTAGGCTTCCCTCCCCGCGGCAACCACACCCTCACTGCGCGTGCGCCTCCCCTCCTCTCTCTCCTCCTACGCTCCCCCCCTCTCTCCTCAAGGCATCCCCTGCCCGCGGCGTCCACACTCCCACTGCGCATGCGCGTCCCCTCTCTCTCTCCTACGCTCCCCCTCTAGGCATCCCTGCCCGCGGCGTCCACATTCCCACTCCGCATGCGCGGCCCCCCTCTCTCCTCTCTCCTACGCTCCCCCCCTCTCTCGCCTCGCGACGCCGACGCAGGCAGCGTCTGCTAGCGAGTTTCTTGGTTGAAAAAACCGACTGCTCGCGCTGCACAACCGTTCACTGGCCACCCCGTATATATGGCACTGGATCTTGACCTGCAAAGTGGTGCCGGTGGGAGATTTCTCCTGTGCGTTGTTGAACAATAAAAATTCGCAGCGTGCGCGTTAACTAAAAGCGGACTGCGGGTCTCTGTGTCCAGTCAGAGTCTTCTGTCTCTCATTGCCCATTAGCAGCGATTGGCATGTTCCAGTAGGAAACACCGGTCCATCACTGCGTGCTTTGCGCCTCCCCAGTTTTCTCTCCTGCGCAACGCTGCGATGAGCGCCGGCGTCAACGCCGCCGCCAGTGTAAGCGTTAGCGCCCTCTGCTTCGCATCTACACATGGTTCCCTTTAGCGGGAGATGGTGTAATTTTTTTGGTTCGCAAATCACAATGATAGGGAATCGGTTTGCAAATACAAACTATCCAAAGTCGGATATCCGCGACTTAAGACCTCTGGCGTTCCACTGAAAGACAGATGCATTCTTGACTTCCTCTTCAAACGATGGAACCTCGGTGGCCGTGGTTTTACCTAGATCAGCAAGCACTGCACACAAAGTGTCCAGCACTTGCAGTGCGCTCTGTGCAGACGGGGTCTTCATGTTGCTCAGTAGAACACGCATGGTGCTCATCAGCGACTGCGGCAAGCTTATGACTTGTCGATCTTCATTCGTCGCATGAGTGGTTCGTGAGGTCGTCGAGGGCGGTGGGATTCGATGCGACTCCGAAGCAGGTTGACCTCGCGGAAGTGAGGGCCACTGTTCGGGAGGCTCGACTGTTGTCCCTGTCTTCGATTTCGCAGTACCCGTTTTCAAGGAGTTCGGTGTTCGTAAGGCAGCCGCCTCGATGGAGGAAGGCATCTCTCTATCGTGATATTCTTCGGTGTCGACGCCGTCGTCGCCGAAGTGTAGCGGCAGCTTTTCGGTGCGTTGCATTGTCCCGCGCCGTACGCTTCAGTACCACTTGCTCGTACCCCCCCCCCCCCCCCCCACGGGCAATCTTAGGAGGAGGCTTCCTGAGCGCCATGGCAGCTGGGACATCGTAACACAGTGGCACCGCAGGCGTCTTTTGAATGAGGTTCAGCGCACCGCGGGCACACATTATTGTTTTCACAGACACCGTTTACGTGTCCAATCTTCAAACACTTGTAGCATTGCAGTGACTTCGACACGTATGGACGGACTGAGTGGCGAACGTGGCCAAATTTGACAAGTGAGGGAAGGCTGTCGCCCTCTAACACAAGCCTCAAGCAACGTGAGTTTACCAAGCCTTGTGATGTGTGTGATGAGAGTGCCTTCTGTAGTTGGCTTTATTAATATTGGCAGGTCGTCAGCTGGGATGGAAAGATCCACATCATAAATAACAGTGCCGTTACAACCTGTAGCGACCATTGACCGAACTTTCACGTTGCCAATTACTGTTATGTTCCGCCGGCTTTGCAGCGCGCTACGGTGCAGAACGTCTACGGCAAGGAAATTCTTCCGTGCATTTATCCTCACGTCTTTGATCTCATTCAGCGCGCTTTCCTCGAGAAGCACAGAGAGAACTTGCCTGTTGAGGAGTCCAAGTTGGTCTTCGGGCAGGAAGAGCATGGTGTGCGGCAAGCGCTAAGGTCCAGTCTTGACGGTGGAAAATTTGCCGACAATGTCGTCCGCAGCAGTCGTCATTTTGTAGTTGGACTCACGACGACCTTGAAGTCATCGTCCGATGACTCGAAGCCCTCCGAGTACTAATTGCTTGACGTGCTGTCCGTGTCGCTCGACGCGTTTCCACGTTTCCTGGACGAGGCCTGGCGTGACGGTTGTGCGCCAGGAAGATTCTCAGGTGTATCTTGAAGGATTAACGCAAGGAGGGAGCGGTACCTCCCAGTATTTGTAGGAAAACAAATCGAAAAAAAAAAAAACACACTGATACACGGCAGTTGGGAAAGCGAGAACAAACACGTTTAATGGCACTTTCACAAGCCTATCTACTTAGCGCAAACGTGAGGTTAAAAAGTTCAGAAAACATTGCCTGGATGAGCCATTTTCCCAGGGTCTAGAACTTAGAGCGTCTTGTCTCACTCAGAAACGTCGTTGTAACATCTCAGGCCAGCCCCTTCTTCCTGATGGCAGTCAATACAGGACACCACCTACCAGGACGCCAGGCAATAACAGCCAATAACACAACACTCTCGCAACGCCAACAGAACACTGTCTAAGTCCCACTAATCAATGGCACTCGCATGGGGTCAGACCGTGTGAACATGCGACGAGGCAAGTCCTTCCGCTCATCTTACAGAGAGCAGGACTGGGATTGTGGTGTCCTAATAAGTCTTCTGGTGAGAGCGCGAGAGCCCGGTCAGCACCGAAATACCTCCAATAACCCGCGGCGGCGGAATAGTTTCTTCATTAAAGATAGAGTAAACCAGAAGGACTTCGCTAGTTTATAGGAATTATATGTTTTAATGCTCGGTCTGTGCACTTACTGTCACACGATAGTGTTGTATTACTATGCAACATTAATGTTTCACAGATATTTGTACTCCATAATTTCTTGCACATGTGACTGTACCTTCTCAACGCATCTGTACGTAGCCCTACCTTGTTCTTCGGGACTGTTCTTGGTTCATTTAATTACTTACTATTGATTTGGGAAATCAGCAGTAACGTTTTTTGTGTACTGCAAATATTACAACTGGTGTTTTTTTTCTGTTTATTCCCTGCTTTGCTAGGATTTCCTAGGTATTCTTTTTTTACCGAACCTACAACTAGCCTTTCACTACAGGTACGACAAGTGTTTGTTATCAGTATGTATAATACAAACTAAAAAAATCATTTGATTTCATGTGAATGTGATGTCGGCGCCGGCTTTGGCGTCACCCCGGAGTTAATCTTGGCACTCTCCCTTCTCTTCCCTTGGTGAGATGCTCCTAACCACGGAGAGCCCGTCTCCGGCAAGGGTGAAGGTGTCTCGAGTTGCGGGGTTATTTACCACTGGCGAACTCTCACAAACGACGTGTCGCCGATGTCGGTCATAACACCCCCCATAGGCTTTTCGCAATACGGAAACGGCCGGCGTGTTTCACCGTTGTTTGAGGCGCGATCTTCGGCAAAGCTCGCACGCTTTCACTCACACTTCGAACAAGCGACGCGCGGGGAGATGTTATCCATTTGGCTAGATATGGAATATGACGCCGACGGCTACGGCTAGAATTCGCCCGGAGCATCCATATAATTACTAATGCAATAAAATCCTTCAGTACTTCAGCTGACAGAAACTGCTGGTCGCTGTTAAGATTCCTAGTGGTGTTATCTGAAACGGCAATGGTTGACAATTGCCTCTCTGTGTGCCTCCTATCTATTCTCGCTTCAAGCCTATCCCTTCGTCAATGTCAGCGATTGCTTTCAGATAACTTTTAATCACAGTGATGTGTAATTACAAACTAAACAAAGCGGAAGAATAGCTTCTAAAGTGACCTCGCCTAGAGTTAAAATGCTACAGAGGTATTATTGTGAGACAAAAATATTATACACTTTGTTCTTTTACGTTCAGTGTACCTCATTTTTCCGGCGTGTACTCACCACTCTTCTTATTTTTCTAGGTTTCAAAGCTTATTCAAGATGATGGATTCATTTTCCCTTGCCGTCCTGGTAACTACGATGCTTTCGGCTCTTATCTACTGCCAAAGTGCGTAATTTGTCGTATTAGGTGATTCATATGAAGAGCATTCAATGAAAAGCATTTCGTTATTTAGTATAAGAAACATTATGCAGGTTCGCACATGGCTACCACGAAAGAATGCCCATATAAATTAATTTAATATTCATGAATTTTACAGTAAGGTATCTATCGACATAAAAGGTTGATGAAGGTTAATAATGGCATGCTTGAGGTTTTTTAATGGGACCCTTAAATTAAAAAAGAGTTTATGTCATATAACGAAGAAATCCAGTAGGCCAACACGCATGACGAATAGAAAAGCATGTAATTTTTAGTTCTAGCTGCATAACAAACTTGCGTATTAAAAGTTTAAAATTCGAATTTTCATCAGCACAAAATGAAGTAAGCAATAGCTACGTAATTCAATTACATTGGCATTTCAAATTGCTGTTAAAGGCTTTTACAGAGGGCGTTTCCTTGTAGTACAGACCTCTTTAAAACGCTACGACATAAGGGAACCTATCCTCCTCGCACACGTATCCTGCTTTAAGGAGGAAACAATTTGCCGCTGCTAAATTCTCATAGAAATGAATGATTTACAAATTATTATTACCTAGTCACTTAATTACTAAATTGAGGGCAGTTTATGTAAAAGTTGTAGGACGTCACTATTCAAGACATCAGAGATTTTTTTTCGAAATGCAGAAACACGCACGTAATTTGAGATAATAAAAATAGAGTTTGAAGACCTAATGCCGCGTAATAATGAAGCAGAGCGCGGCGGGTGAGAAGAAAATACCGCCGCTGGAACATCCCGTGGCGAAGAAGTGACGAGCCCTCAGTGAAGGAAAGTCACTAATAATATAAAAATATTTGCTGGTGTATTACGTCTGAAAACCACTACGTGATTGTGAGGGATGCTGTAATAGAGGGCTCTGCAAATTTCAACCCCTAGGATTCTTTAACGTGTACCCAAATCTGAGTACACGGGCCTCTTGCACTACGCTTTCATCGAAAAGTGGCCGCGTGACCGGAATTTGATCCCCCGACCTTCGGGTCAGCAGTCGAGCATCGTAACCACTAGATGAACGGGGGCGGGTGAGGAACATCGTGGCAATATCATCTCGTGCAAAAGTGTCAAGTCAGCATTTGCACCAACGGGTCGCCTTACTCTTGCGTGTAGTATTCAGCGCTTAACTCTTTCCTTTCGCGCTGTGCGAAAAAAATACATGGAACTTTACCTTTTCCTTCACATAAATGGGGCCAACCATAAAAAAATCACAGCATATCCACGGGGTGAATGATGAAGAGTTTGGGGCGAAGCTCGTGAAGCTATCATGGTTACACCGTGAAATCTTGAGTGGTTTCGCCCAGCAGTAATCAAATCGATTACTGCTGGGCGGCCTCCTTAGCGCGCACCGTCTCGGGATCCGCCTGGCGCCGCGCGCGCTTGGCGGCGGCTTCGCGGGCGCGCATCGCCTCGAGATCCGCCTGGCGCCGCGCTCGCGTCGCGGCGGCCTCTCGAGCTCGCACCTCGGGATCCTGCCGACGAGCACGAGCCGCAGCGGCGCGGCCTTCCGCACCCGGCGCTCCTCGTCGTCCATGGTCCGCCAAGCAGCACGATCCGGCAAGCGCACTCGTACGGCCACGATCCGGGGAATGAGAGATAGCGGGCGCTCGCCGCCCGGCGCAACCCCGCGCAGCAGCCAATCGGAGTGCAGCTGCACCGCCAACGCCATCTAGCGTACCTTCACCCAACCGCCATATTGTACGCATGTCTATGGGACAGCGCCCTCTCGAAAACGAGACGAGAAATGGAGATGACGACACAGAATGCGTACAGCGCCATCTAGTATATCGTCGCCCAACTGCAGTTTGCATGCATCTCTATGGGACAGCGCCCTCTATTGTACGATAAGGGAACACTACGGGGTACAGAGGATGGATCAACGATCGACAACCGACCAGGTCTCGCTATAAGGAGCTTCGCCCTTAAAAAAGGGCCAACCACTGCATTGCTTCTTGAAAACAGGCGAAGGAGTTCACAGTATCCATAGTGGTTTTTTAGAGCGAAAGTACCACAAGTTAGTAGATAGGAGAAAGGGCTGCTCTCAGCTGACATAATTTATTGCATCGCTCCACACTTTATACGGACTAGATACCAGAAGCACATGCGTAGTGTACACGTAAAGGAGCCTTTAACCTCGTTTAGCACTGAATTTCGTTTTTTGGACGCGATATCATGAGTGCGCTTTGTTGATCAAGTAGAGTAGGTTGCAGCGCACGGTGTACACTACGCCTGTCTTTCTGGTATCTAAGTGGCGGGACGCAATAAATATTGGCAGCTCAGAGTAGCACTTTGTCTTGTCTTCTGTCTTGCGATGTCGTTTTGCGCTAAAAAAAACCGCTATTGATTCACACCAACTAGCCTGCCAACGAATTATGTTGAGTTATATCTCAGTACCCACCTACAATTTAAGAAAGAAAGAGATACGTAATACACATCTTATGCCAAGAAACAAGCGACCGAGTCGTGTATTTCAGACGACTTACAGTTTTACTTGACAAGTAAAACTGCAACTTGACGGAAGTTCCAGTACGGCATAACACACTGGCTACACTTTCTGTGCGCGGCGCCCTCTGTTTCGATACCGCCTGGATTGGGTCCTTCAATTTTGGTGATTATTGTGCCGCAGTACGTGTGTATTTCTCTGATATTTCTGGGATATTTTTTTTAAACACGAGTATGCTATAAATTTACTAAACATGTTATTTGTGGCGCAAAGCTTGAAACATGAAGACAGCAAAGTAGAAGAGACAGATGAGTGCCAACTACCAACTGTTTATTGACAGCAAAGACTGCAAACGTACAAAGAAACTTCTGAGTATGCGCAGATGCGTAAAAGAGTGACGTCAGGCACATTATCACGAAAGCTGTCTATTAAAGAAGGATAATTCAGATCCATATAGCACAATTGATGTGTCGCTGGCACAGGCAGACCCTTTCCCTCTAATATTAAACGATTCTAATAGTTTCCTAGGATTTCGATCCCTACCTTTGCCAATAATTTTAACTTGTGCGAAACGTGGCACACATGAGCGGGACTAAACATGCGCCGGAAGATGCGCACCATCATTTTTTCAATGCTATTGGCTGGCTTCTTCAGGCGGTCGTTAATACACCGTTCCGTTCATCCTGAGTCGGACTTGCCACAACTTAGGGGATCTCGTAACGACACCTTCGGCACAACGCCTGAAATGTTTCACGTGCTTCTTTTTGTTTCACGTGAATCTCTCGTGCTAAGCCCTTATGGCTTAGCGCGAGAGATTCGCTGGCGCAGGTGCGCCAGTGCATTTGGAGCTAAAAACACCACAGGAATTCTATACCTAGTGGCCACCTTCTTGAGGTTATAACTCACCGTGTGAATGTTCGGCACCACCTATGGTTTCGCTCGCTCCCCGTTCTCTCAAGTGCTCTTCATCAGTACTGGTCTTCAGTTTTCGTAGGAAAGGTTCGACCACGGCGTTCAAGACCATCCGAGGGAAGCCAGCCTTTTCAAGTCTCTCAAACTGTGTGCAAAGGCTACCCTGCATCATGTGCAAGCACGACCTGCGCAGCGCAGATTGAAGGCATTGCAGAGCGATACAACGCTTAACAGTCTTACAATGCGAACAATCGTATGGTAATAGCGCTTTTTACTGCGAGGCAAGTAAGCGCAACTAACATGCCATAAATATTTATGCACGACGACATTTTTTATATAAAAAGAAGTAACATCAAGTTCGTAATTAACGAGTAAATCGTGTCTTTGTTAATTCATCCTGTCAATTCTTCAGCAGCGGCTTAACATTGCTACCACGATGCAGACCTGTCGTGTGAATACGATCGGTGCCTCACTATCAAAGAATTTTCATGAACAATCGGTATTATCTAAAAAAAACACCTTGTACAGAGCACATTTACCGAACTGCATATGCAACCTTCGCGGTCCCTTCTGGCTTCACGTTGTCTTTTCGTGAAATTTAATTTTTTTTTTGCTTTTATACTGCGCTACAGTAAAACACTACAAATAACGTCCCCGATGCTTCCCTAGACTTGACTTACTGTTGATATCATTAAGTTCCTAGAGGCGATATATTTTGTCTTGCTAGATATCTTGAAATCTTAAAGCATATCTTGCTTGGCAAAAAGGTAGATGTTTTTGGATATTGTTAGATATACATACACTTGACATGTTTTCTAAATGAAGCTCGCGTAGTTGCCACCACCTATGCAATATAAACTATTGTCTTCCCCATCCGTTATTGGCTGTTATGTAGTTCATTTGCGGAATAACCCTGCTGGTTGCCGAGTTACGAGATTTAACCTTATTTTTTTTTCGTACTCTAGTTAATCATGATGAGCTGCCCAAAAGAGACAAGGACATGCTGAAATACGTTCGTGAGGTGAGTATTTCTTGATGTACTCCTGCGTTGTGAAGTGTAAATGTTTTGTATTTCACACATTGTAAAATATTTTACAGGAGGGATGTTACTTGATTAAAAATGAGGAAGCGGCTAAAAGAATTTTGAAATAGTTTGGATGATCTTGCACAAATCCCTTGGGCCGGAGATGCAAGTTCCCAGAGAACATTTTCAGACCACATTTAGCTCTTTGCCTAAAGTGTTTAATTTATGAGAAGGCAATAAATCTGCAAAACACTTGATATCTCAGTGGCTCCGCCAAACGAGCTTTCAACCGCACACATCTGTGGTGCACGAGATGGATGTGTGACGTATTGGCGGGACCGATTTTATGGGACCGCAGTGTACATCACTGAATTTTTTTTTCTCATCGCTTCGCAGCCCTATAACCCCTTCCACCGAACCTCAGCCTCGCGACCTCCCCCCCCCCCCCCCCCACCTAAAGGCGAGGCACTCTCCTTCCTTACGCACTCTCCTTCCTTACATTCCATCAGGTCACTCTCGACGCGGCGGAGCCATTTCAGCAGAGCCCTAGTTTCGCCCCCTCAGGTCACGTGTCCAGCGATACGCCAATGAAGTCAGCGGCACAGGTTCGAATAAGGCAAATTTTGTTGTAAAAAAAGATGTCTTGCGCATTATAGTTGCCTTAGGCGAATGCGTAAGGAAGCTTGAGACTTCTTGACGGAGTAAGGAAATTCAACCCAATTCAACGGTTCAACCGAAACCGAATCGCCCATGAGCGCAGCTATCATACTACCAAAATGACATCACTGTTCACAACGAGTGCAGTCGTGCTAATCCTTCTACAGTCGTTAACGTACGTGTGTCACGAGTGCTATAATCCCAAGCGCTCCCTGCACACACAGGAAGCGATATCGATCGATGTTTGATATAACGACGCTCGCTCTTTCTGGACGTCTCGGACAAATATTGCAATTGCTCTTTTCCACGTTTTCATTCGGCGTCGTCGGCAAATTAGCCTGATTTATTCACTTTGCCGCAATTACCAGGAGCCGCCATTTGACAATGTCAAACCAGTAACGGACTCCAATTTACCCGTTTGACCTCACCACCTGTCGCTAATAATTAATAAAGTTAAATATTGCATTTATTTAGCTGTTCCCATAATTCATGTCTTTAGCAACCTTAAAGTGTCTACCACGGCGGAAAAAGTAAGTTTGAAGGCAGTGATCAAGTATTCCATTTACCTTACTTTTCAGAATTTTCCGACATCCTTTCTTGACACATCGTATAAAGCATCAACATTACTGAGAACCAAGAGACAATCAAGCCAAGAAAAGCATAGGGACATTATTTTTAGTAACTATGATATAAATTCGAAAAGTTAAAGTGGACGAAAAGACAAGTTGGTGGCCGGCAGGGACACAACGGGCGGCTAGTTGTTTTTTAATCCAGTGTGATTTCTTCACTTTTATGTCATAATTACTGCTAATAACATCCTCTAGTCTTCCTTTGGCTTGATTGTCTGTTGGTTCTTGTTAATGTGGAGTCAAAGAAAGAAATTGACCCTCAAAATTCGCCTTATTTCCTTCCTTGTGCAAGCGCGGCGTTTCTTGAAAATAAATTTGTTGGGAAGCAAGCACTGTCTGCCTCTCAATTCGCTTTCGTTTTTTTTTTTTGCATTCTTCATTGGAAGATCAGATTAAGCTTTACCAATGAGCTCTGGCGGTCACTGTTTTACATTTCATCCCTCATTAAAGTGGCTGCGTACGTGAAGGCACGCCTTCATTTCTGCCTAACGCTTAGGCTGCTCATATGTCACCATATCATAACACTCGCTCTCTCAACACCCCGGGCGCAGATAATTAGCAAAGTACCAGGTTCTTCATCACTGGTTGACGTTATTCACCATCCAACCACAAAAACGTTCATCGCGTTTAAATTCCATGGTTTTTCCAAGCGGTGGCTCAGATGCATTAGGTCGCTAGCCTCCTAGCATTTTGTACAACTCGCTACCACACATTTCCAAAGGTACGACTGGGCGCCAGCGTGGCTTCGGGACAACAAAAGAAAAAAAAAGACAAGAAACTTACCTCTCACCCCATAATCACACATACCGCAGTGCCTCTGAAACCTCACGAGTGTGCTTACACACAAAGAAAGGATAGCGTTGATGAAGTTGCTCATGGAGGCTACTGTTGTAGTAGCTGTGATTACCTTCCAGCCCCCGTGTCGGTACCGCAGCCAAAGTAATGTTCTTCTTGCCTATTCTTTGACCTAAAAATAGCAAACCCGAACTTAAAGCACCTTCTGTTAGATTGCCTTGATGAAAAGGTTATGAACTACAATGGCGCTCCCTCTTCACTCTCTTTGCTGTTGCGCGTAAGTCGCTTGATGAATTAATTCTGGCTAGCCCAACTCACTGCCATCATGAATTATCATTAGTGAAGTCTTTATGAAGGCTGAATTGGCTACCCTCGAGTGGCCACTATTTTCCCAGGAAATAGCCTTAAGATTGAGATCTAACTCGATGGCGTTTTCTACCGTTACAAATTGAACCGCGTGAACGAAACCAGATTTTATGTGTATCATGCAAAAATTTTTTAGCGTGCAGGCAGGCTTTGCAATAAAATAAGTGTCCTCGCAAAAATTTAAAGGGTCACTTGGGCATTCGCCTCAGACGAGTCCATCTTCTTTTTCTTCGCAGTCGATGCATTAATCCTCCCCGCCCTTCTGGGAAGGTGTTCTGCACCTAACGTGGTGTTGCGCTGTGTACAGCATCGGAGGCATTCCCAGCTTAGTGCACTTCGACTGGTTTGGCACTGCCTGCACGTTCGGCCAACTTTTTACCAAGTGACGATGTGATGTGCTCACGTCCTCATGCGACTTCATGAGGACGACATTGCGACGTCGAAAATGTTGCTGATACGTGATGTCATGGTGGTATCATATAGTGACGTCATGACATGTGATTTTTCGCCGAACACGTGCTGACGCCGCCGACGTCATCAGCCAATTTTGGCGTTTTCTGAGGCACCTAAGGCTTTGACCTTAATAATATGCGAGATTAGATTGGATACTTAGTTACTAACACAATGTATGAGCACGACTCTGTTCAATTTTATATATTTAGCCCATGTTACGATGTTAATTACTAAGTTGCTCTTATTTTTCTATGAGCAGATGTTGAATGACTCGAAACGCCTTCTCTTATTTGTTGGTGTCAATGGACCAATGGAGGATGACCGAATTTGTTGGAGATCAGAAGAAAAAGTAGAGACATACCCTACATTCCACCACTACATATACTTTATGAAAAATGAGACTAAGGTAAGCCCAATGTCCATTTCGTGTTTGATGAAGCGATGGTAGAACTCGAAAGGAGCTGCATTAAAGGGCCGCTAAACCGATCCAAATTCAAAGACTACAGAGTGGTTTCTTTCTAGCCTTCACTATCCTTTCTGCATGCGCTGTTTCCTCCTCGCCACTTACTTTTTCAAAAAAAAAACGCCAGCAATATCAACGCAAATGTTTGGGCCGATCAGGATTTGGCGCTTTTCGGATACACGCCATCATCTCCCCTCGCGTACTTGAAAATGTACAAGACCAAATTAGTTGATCACGCACAATTGTCATGCGCACAAAGAAGAATCGGTGTGCGCTCGCGCAGTCGAAAACGTACTAGACGAAATCAGTTGATCGCGCACAATAGGTAAGCGATTCAAACCAGAACGGCTGTTCGCTCGCACAGTCGAAAGCGTACAAGACGAAATCAGTTGATCGCGCACAATAGGCATGCGATACAAGGCAGAGCGGGCATGCGACTACATGCCAGAGCAAAGTATAGGAGACAACTCAGAACGTATGTTCCTTGTATATGGGTAAAGGGAGAGTTATTTGCCCAGGACTTTACGTCAAAAGACTGCTGGCGTGACTCATTGTGCCGAAAAGACGGGAAACACAAGGAGAGAATGATGCGACTGTTGATTGTATTCTCTGAGGTTGTTCCAGCCCCTTTAAGACGAAAGCGCTAAATAGCCCCTATGGCCTCCTACTCTGCGAAAGTACAGTGCACATGGTATTCCAAATTGTTCACACTTTGTTCTGCTCACCTTAGTATTGACGTTGCCGTGAGAACAATTACACACGACCTGTTCCCATCCAGTCGCAAATGCGGTGCGGGTGACGGCGGCGTTGTTTGTAAGCGAGAAAATCACCGTTGTTCACCAGCGAGAAGCCACAATTGCTGCAAAGAATGCTAATCAGTGTTCGAGCAGCCATCTAACTAAGGTACTCTGTGTTGAACTAAAGTATTCTAACGCAAAGCTGCGCCAGTGCTTGAAACCCGTGGTGGATCCCAGTAACTGTGGGAATCTCGCTCATGCGAAGAAGTCAGGGAGTAGCCGCCTATATGCTCAATTTTTCGGCTTTGACCAAGCTTCACAAGGTGCATCAACGTGTTTGTGCAGATGTAGTAGTGCGCATATCACAGGCTTACCAGGCGTGTCGACTACACTGGCGGATAAAAGGTAGATTGTGGTCTGACGTAACAACATCAATGACGTTAGAGGACAGATGTCAATTTTTTCAAAAAGGAGTGCCCGCTATGGTGCGATATATTTAATAATTTATTTTATTTATTTATTGCTGCCCGCAAGGCCAGACTCATTACAGAGGGGCGTGGTCATAAACAATGTAATATAGGCAAAGGCTAAGAGGGTACGGCGTTGGGCTAGTTGGTTTTGCATAGTTTGAAGTAAACGACAGAGCGTAAAACAAGGACGAAGAGAGAAGGAACGACCCCAGCGCTGACTAGCAACGTTTTTCTTTATTGCATTAAGGCAATATATAGAAACAACAGCAGCCTGCCCCGTATGCGCGACACCACACAATACAAGAAAATTGAGACAAAGATGATGGAAGCACCTTTTTAGTCATCATTAAAGCTTTTCTAATCGCAAACCTAAGGAGCGCCTTCTAGTTCCGTGATTTCTCTTTCTGTCAGTGAAATAGACAGCATGCTGACACATCAAGAACTTGTTTTTTTTTAATTGCCAACGCTTCCTCAATCAGACGCACGCCTTCTTCTTGTCGATGCCTGCTCAAAACACTACATGCGTGAAAGTGGTGAGCCGCCATAAGCTGTACAGTGAAAAGGCAAAATGATCCTTTGCTTCTGGCGAAGGTTGTTCTTGTGTTCACAGAGACGCGTGTTGAGGCGTCGACCGTCCTGGCCGATGTACTTTTTTTTGGCAGGACAACGGAACCTCGTACACGACACCCACAGAACACTCCCCAAACTGATACGCGTGTTCCGTGCTGCACAGGACCTTTTGGGTCTTCCACTATTTACAAGTCTGCCGATTCGGCCTAACTTGTTAGGGTCTGAAAACGCGACAGGTACTGCTACGCGCACTGCAACTTTCTGTACCAGTGCGACACGTCGTGTACTTAAGGGAGGACGTTTGTTTTGGTCCAGTCACATGGATCCAGCCTGGGTTGCATGGATTTCCGGAAGGAGTTCAACAGCTCCTCCACAAGGCTTTTTAAAAGCATGATGGGGAAGCAGTGTCGGTTAGTCTTCTTATTTGTGTGTTGACACTCGAGTCAATGCTGTAATGGCGTGATCTTGATAGGGCATTCGTGAGGTCAGCGGACCCTATTGCTCACTTAATGAGTTTCGAGTGGGCAAAACGGAAGGGAAGTAGCCCTTTTCCCGAGCGTTGAGCGTAATGCCAACACAAGTGGTCATTGAGAAACGTTAGGCTGGTTCCAAGGAACCTCAACTTACCATTCTTCGTAATCTCGGTTGTGAGTGTGAAGTCTTCGAACACCCGGGTGAAAGCGGCACCAATATAACCTTAACTTAGAGGTTAGATCACAGCCAGTCTTAGTGGATAAAATAAAAAAAAAACATGACGCCTGGCTACGATTTCTCGCAATCAATTTCACAGCGCTCAGGACGTACCACTCACAGTCATGAAGCAAGCGACTCTGGTGGCATTTCAGGCGAGAAATGTTACTATTTACTTGTTTTGGAGACATCGTTTCTATCGATTCGTTACTGCAGAAAAAATTTTCACACGTGTAATGCAAGTAGCAGTTACCTGTCATTTAGTTATATCTAATATTCAATAGAAGCGAAACGCGCTGAACTAGAGTGCTTCGTGCGCGCCCTTGTTGCCTTCGAGAGTGGAAATTTCCAGGCATGATCTTGCCCGATAGAGGACAAACGCCCTCTAACACGCCTGTGCGAGGCGCGATGTTCATTTGGCAAAACGATAGCGCGACAATCACGCTGACGTCACTGTACTGTTGAAATGTTGGCTGAGTGGCGGCGCTGACGCTTTCTCGCGCGGTGTTATTTTAAAAACCGCCGAAAATGCCACACATGCGTTTGTGAAGCCATGCTCATTCTTGTAGCAGTTTTTATCAACACTGCTACCGCACGCTTTGCACTTTCTTCCTGTTATGACCACCGTAGTGCGAGCTTAGAGCAAACTCATGTTCCCGAGATGCTCGGGCCATCCTGCATAGCGCTCCAGGTTGCCATCGTGCTGGCACTGACGGATGATCGATACACAGAGATATACAGTGGCTCAAAAGCAGCCACCAGAGCATTCAGTATGAGCAGGATCACCCCACAGTCCGCAACAATAATCAACACAAGACAGGCAGGTGATATACATCACATTCATTTGTTCCCAGTGCACCTTCGTTGACTGATGGCATTCCTCTAATTCAAAATGAATCGGCCAACAGCGTTCCCATGTGCTTACAGACGGGGCCGCTTTTACATATCTTTGATTCTGCTGTATCGGAGGACCTACAAAGGGATACGCTCGCTACATACGATGAAGCCACCAAGCATGACTACCTGGTAATGAGGGCGTTTGCACCCCCGTAAATTAGATTTAAAAATGAGGGACCCTTAAGCTTCGCCTCTAAGAGTTGAACGCGATAGCGATATCCTGTCCCGAGTGCGTACTTCAACCATTTAGTGCATACTTGCTATGCACCACTACGTGGCGTTAAGGGAATACGCGCAGTAAGGTGTGTGTCTTTTGTAATGGGTGGCCGGCTAACCACTTACGAAGTCGTTATGATAGTCACATGTTCAGACGCAATATTACTGGGATATTACATGTTATATAGCGACGCCTATATAAAGGACGCTTGGTTTTGCGAAACATGAAAGTTATTTGCACAGCATTTCCAAGCAGATGAAGTTATTTTCACTGTATTTCCAGGCAGAGGCGTGGCTGTGTGGTAGATAATCTGCTTGCCAACCTGACGTCCTAGGTTCGACCCTCAGTCGGACGCGAAATTTTTATTATTTATTTTATTTGCATCTCGATTTTTCGGTCACGGACAAGATGATGATTTTTCGCTCACAATCAACGACGCCGACGCCCGCGCCGGAATTTCTGCGAAACGAGCTCTTTAACGCTATCGCGTTAATAAAGCACAATTGGTCACAATTAGACAAGTACAGACACACAGTTATTCTTCACAGACACAGACAGAAGAATGGTGTAAGACAGAACGCATGCATATTACTTGCAAAGAACGCAAGAATGAAATATGCACGGGGGGATTGGGTCGCTTCGCCCTGGCATTTCGCGAGAACGGTTTGCAGGGGTGAGCAAGTAATACGACCGTATCCCCCCAAGTCCCGGCTGTCCAGCACGTTACTGACGGGGCTGGGAGGTTTGACTCCCCGGTCTCACAATGGGATTAGCCGAGCAGGTGGCAACGCCGTGTACAGGACGTGAATAAAATTCTTTCCCTGAATTCAAGTCAGCGACCCAGAAATTTATAAAGTCAGAGGAACGAAAGCAACAGTTTAAATAGGCCGCCGCGTACTTAAAGAGATACTCTGTATGATAAAAAATAAAACGGCCCGGCGAAGAAGAAGCACTAGGTTTTTTAAATTTTGAACGACTTAGTGAAGGTAACAATAGTCTTCTGCACGTAACTGCACCAGAGTTGTACGTAACGCGTAACGCGTCACTTACTTGTAATCAATTTCATCTTGTAATTTTGTAATACAATCGATAAATTTCTGAAATTGTAACGTCCCGGATAAATTCTTGTAACTGATTACTGGTAATCACTTACTTTTTTTTAAATCATGTCACCAGCCTTCTACGGCAGTTCTCCTCTAAAAAAATAGGTGACCACTATGTAGGGACCCCATGTCTGACAGGACAGGGGGTCCCTACCTTTTCCTTAGCCCTACAACGCCTTACCCGAAACGCCAGCAACAGCGCAGCGCGACGCTTCAAGATGACATGGACACTAGCATGGTAGCAATTGCAAATGCGAGCTGGTCCGCAAGGTCTTCCTACGTTCTAATACCGCCCTTCCCTCCACCGCATGCATTGAGAGAGTGTTCAGTGCAGCAACTGAGCTCTTAACGAGAAGACATGAAAGAATCAGCGACAACTTTGCAAACTCGGCAGATCCCACGTACCATGGGAATCGATGTCAAGCGAAGTGTGCGGAGGGAAGGTGGCTGTGGTGTAATTCCTTCCTTCAGCAAAACTTTACGAAATGACGCTGAACATATGTAGAAATGTTATACGCACAGACATGTAAGTTGAACAGTCGCATATGTTTTATTTAATCAGTTGCTGACAATTATGTAACGATGCTAAGAGCAGCATGGGTATTGCCAACACCAGAAGCGGCAAGCTGAAGTGTAGCTCTTGTGCTTGTAAGGATGGCAGCCCTGGATAGCGCTCCGTAGAAACAACTTCAGTGGATGGCGCTTAACTACAATTGACGCTAACCTGACGTTACGCCTGTATAATTGGAGTACGTATGTAATGCTTATAAAATTAGATGGGCAGCACTGCAACCACATTCGACGTTTCACCAACATTACGCCTGCATAGGGTCTTTTTCCAAAGAAGTTCCGAGACCTGACGTGGCTCTGTGGTAGAATACTTCATTGCCGCGGAGAACGCTTGGGTTTGATTCCAGCAGGGACCATAACATATTCTTTGCACTCGTCGGGTAAACGCTGCCGATGTTGGTTTTTCTTAATGCTCTCGGGTTTAAATTACCTATGTCCGTTCTCGTTGTTCCTCGGTAGATGCAAACTGTGAAGCATCTGTGGCGCATACCCGCATACCGTGGCCCGTGGTTTACGGGCATGTGCCACACATGTCTGGAGGAAAGGGATTTTCACATTATTTATGGCATGACCAGACAGTCATAACCGTCAAACCCTCTTACACCCCCCCCCCCCATACTGATTTTTGCCTACTTCAAGTTAAGGAGGTCATCACGAGAGCACCCAGACGTTGGCGGTTAGATAGATAGATAGATAGATAGATAGATAGATAGATAGATAGATAGATAGATAGATAGATAGATAGATAGATAGATAGATAGATAGATAGATAGATAGATAGATAGATAGATAGATAGATAGATAGATAGATAGATAGATAGATAGATAGATAGATAGATAGATAGATAGATAGATAGATAGATAGATAGATAGATAGATAGATAGATAGATAGATAGATAGATAGATAGATAGATAGATAGATAGATAGATAGATAGATAGATAGATAGATAGATAGATAGATAGATAGAAATGCTCAAAGTGTCTGCAGTACGCAAAGAAATGCTTCGCTTTTAAAAACAACTCCTGTTGAATGTTAGCAACGTGTAACACTATATCACAGGAGCCACAGTAAGTATCCTGGCCTACACGGAATCGCTCAGCTTTCCTCTATCATTAATACGTTCTGGCAGAATATTCGGTACATTGCTGATAAACTTTCTTAAACTGTGCGAGAAAACGAAGACACAAGAAAACATTTAGAACACCACGAGCGCATGGTGTTCTGAACTGCGCTGATGGTGTTCTGAATGTTTTCTTACATGTGTCTTTGTCTTCTCGCATATCATGCAAGACACTGTAGTTCTAATAGTTCGAGTAGACCTTAGTTATTGCGTTACCGCAATAAAATTTTGCAGAAATGTCACGCGAAAGAAACCGATTACATTTTAAAGGAAGTAATCGTAATTCTTCTCGCTTACTTACTTTCTCGAACGTGTACAAGTATAAATGGTACCGCTCGCTGAGAAGTCATTCATCCTCGAGTGAAAGCAGCGTAAAACCGGTCACGGAAAAATTCATGCGTAAGTGCACATCAGGTTGAAATCTCATACGGGATACGCCCCGTCGGGAAGCGACCGTAGATGGCATAATCGTTTATGTGATCAACGTATGATAGGATTCCACATTTAAGAAGCATGTGACACGGTAAACGTGAAGTCTCAACTATGCTAGTGATGTCAACTATGCAAGTGAGTTCAAAAGCGCCAACATCATATTAGGACACAAGAATCGAGAAGCTAAAAACTTGAATTGTAGAATCATTAGCCTATGTGCAACAAAATATTATGCATTTTCGAAGGCACTTTCAAACAGGATAAAATAAACTTTTGATTTCATCAAAGCTAGAGAACAAGCTGACTTCGGAAGGGGTACTTAGCAATGGGTCCTAACCACATGTCACGATTTAGGTAATTTAGCTGAGTCAGTGGCGTAGCCATGGGGTGGAACACCGGGCCGTGCCCCCCTCCCCCAAATTGTTTGCATGCCATACAGAGCACGAAGTGACACTCGACCTAATGTGCCTGCCCGGCCCCCAATTGAAATCAAGGACGTCCCCCCGCCACCCCCGAAAAAAAGTATTCTGGATATGCCCCTAAGCTGAGTACTACAAAAAACACTTTATAAAGCTTTCAGAGACTATGAAGACGCATCCGACACAGTAAAGACACCGGCATCGTTTTCCGAATGAATGCTTAGAAAATATATTACCATCATAGCCCACACCTTCAAAGACAGCAGAGCGACTTTGCCTTTAGGCAGAATAATTAGAAATAGAATACAATAAAGAATCAGAATGCGAAATACGATCTCTCAAATGTTGTTCATTGCATGCGTAAAGGAAGCGTTAAGACTAATTGATTTGAAAGACTTGGGTAATGAGAAATATCTTAGCAACCTACATTTTTCAAACATAGTACACGACAGCAACGATAGCAACAAATTACAAAAAGGATGCACTACCTAAACCAAGAAGATGTTAGCGTAGAATATAAATAGATATGCTAAATACAAGGACTGGGTGGCTTTGGCTGGTTAAATTACAGTCCTTTATAAGCTGCGATCTCGGCGGTTTTTCAATGAAACTTTGGAAATTGGTGGGAGTCGCTGCTCTGTTTGCCGACCGGCTAGAGAGTTGCCATTTTGGGAGGCCTGAAAAAGAAGAATGAATATGTCTATGTGAAATAAAAAGGTGGTTCCGGATCAAACATTCACAGTGAATAAATATAAAAACATGATATAGGCACCACTCCTAACAGATATGACAACTAGGCATGAAGTAGTGTCAGCTTATCTGGTAATTTCAGATAACGCCAATTCAGTTCCTATGGAAAGCAGCCTAAGACGGCTTGTTGGGACGCTCTTGACAATGAGGAAGCATTTGGTGTATAATATTCTATCTCGAATACCTTTACATGTTCAAGATGGCTCCTAAGAATTTCATTTACTATAATGCTAATTCTATTTCGCTATAATACTAAGTAGTTAAGAGCACGTTTGGTACTGCATACCCCGGACAAGCCTATATTATTATTTTGTCTTGAATATCGCCTTGGCTTAAGAGTAAACTAAACTAAAATGTAAATGTTTAAACAGTAGTAGAAAGGACGTGGACAGGTAATAGTAAGAGGGAGCTTATTTTGGCAGCAGTTTACTTAAGACATGTTGCTATAGGCAGACTGGAAAAATACTTGGAATACCTAGGTACAGTATGGGATTCAAAAAAGAAGGACGGCTAAAAAAGCACTGGTGCTAACAATCAAATTATGATTTTAAAGACTATTTGAACAAACATAGTCGGTAGAAATAGATATGCTTCTCTGAAATACCTTCTGCTAGGTAAATTCTTGCTGTATTATATCTATCAGCGGTACCGGTCGTGCAAAAGTTGTTAGAATCTTACCTGCATATGAAAGAATTTCATAGAATGTGTGTCAAACATACGTCCGCGAGATCCTTCAAGTCTCTCATCGGGCAAAGCAACAAAACGAAAAGTAATTGCTTTCTTCAGACTTCGCATCGAAGAACCGCACAAAAGAAACCTCGATAACAGCACTACAATGGCATGACAGTTTGTGCGATAAGCGTGTATGCATTGCAGCAAACGGCACAGGAAAGTGTGGCGTGGCAGTGAGACAACTAAAAAGTCGCACTTTGTCCTCAAGGGAAGCAATGAATGCGATAGCGAAAAATTGGAATTTCACAGGATGAACAACAAGCAGCTAGAAACTTCATGCCCGCAGCTCAAGCATAAAGGACGCAGGAAAAGAACACACGCAGGGCAAGCACGAACTAACAACCATCAACTTGACTATCGCAACGTGCTGTTCAAACACAAAGAGGGACGACGTACGAAAAGGACGCACAGGTATAGAGAGGATGAGCGCGAACTAACTGTCACAGCTGTTACTTCAACTAACCACTACTTTGGCTCTTCTCGCTAGCAGCTCACCATTTCGCAAACATGGACGCTGCAGCGACCAAAGTGACCTTCGTGCGGTCTACAGCTTCAACGCACACTTTGCGGTGAAAGCACAAGACGTACAAAACTCCCCCTCGAGTAAAGCCCATGAAACTTCGTAAAGTATCGACACTCTCCTCCTCCACTCTCGTTTCTCCTCGGTCTCCTCTCATTCGCACTCTCTTTTCGAACGCGGAACCACTTGCCTTGCTCCTACGTAGCAGACGCCCTTTCGCAAAGAGAACGCTTGCTTGCCAGGCAACGCGGTGAGAGCATCCGCGCCAGCCGTCTAACACCAACGCGGTGAGAGCATCCGCGCCAGCCGTCTAACACATCCTAAAATTATCTAAACGAGTGTGACGTTGGCCCATGACATCTCTCCGTAGTGTCGCATAGGGTATAAAATATGTGAAGAGGGCATCAACAAGGACTGTAAGTGGAAGCAACAGCACGCGTTGACGCTGTCGACGCGACACGACGACATCGCCGTCGGTCAGTTTTAGCGTTTGACGATGCATGACAGGCTTCTGGAGCCTTAATACTTCGGCAGAGACTGCTCCAAATAACCTTTTCATCAAGACAACCAGAGAGCCGCTGTGTGGGCGTCTACATAGCCTTGCGCGTGCGCGCTGTTGTTGTGGCAGCGCGACGCATGCCTCTCGTGCACGGGCGCGAGGCTTTGGGCTGACCTGCGAGGTGTTCGAAAAGGAGACACTTAAGTGGAACGCTTTAGTGGACTCTTTCATCTTTTTGATGCCTACTTTTCTGGGCACAAGTTCGCCCATAATAAAACTGTGTTTGTGCATTCCCTCTTCCAATATTCTTTCAATATTGCGCCAGAAGGCGTTCATCATTCATAGGTGATACATTGGAACAGCTGCGGTTGTTTTCTTCGGTGTTTAGACGCACCAACCATATTTCGCAAGTGCGCCTTGTGGACGTGTGACATACGAACTATATTGCTGAAAGAACGAGCAAGCGAATGAATGATAGCGTGCCACCATAAGCGATTCCTTCGCGAGAGCTCCACTCGTAGATATAAACCTATGCTTAAAAAAATAGCACGTAAACCGTCGCTCGAAATGGCACGTATACGTGAGATACGTAAACGATGAACGCACCCAATCACTCGGCAGGTCATGCACGCTTTGCATAGCTACCCTCGCATCGCAAGTCCCCCGGCTGATCGGTCAACGTAACAAAGCCAGAGGAACAATTCGCTCTGAAATATACGAGTGCGCGACAAAGACAACCACAGAGTACAGATCTTAATGCGAGTTTTAGATGCGAAAGCGTTTTATGGCGGAGCTCAATCCGGTGTGCGTTCGGCGTCCCCGCCCTTACTGCGCATGCGCCAACACTGCCCCCTCTTGCGTGAGAGGGGGCAGAGTTGGCACCCTGCCGGCCGCGGTAGCGCCGCACGGAGCGACGGAGGTCAGCCATCACCACCTCGGATAAGCGCGCGTGGGGCTCCCATATTCATCCTGGTATTCAAGCGGGAATATGTTGCGGGCTTGTTTGTCTAAATGTTGGCTCTGAAGGAGTCCGATCGCTTAGGGTTCCAAAAAATGAGAAGTGGATGCTCTTTGGATTCAAAGCGGAGAGCAGGAGGAGGAAAACACTTTTATTGTGAAGCGGAGAAGCCGAGGCTGTTTAGCATCAAATTATTCATGTGCGCGCTCACGTATGCGTGCGCGTTTGTGTGCGCGTGCGTGTCTGTGTGTGACTACGTGCGCGCGCATGTGTGGCTGCATGTATTCGCGCGTGTGTGTGGGTGTGTGCGAGCGCAGACACGCGCACGCACACAGACAGACACGTACATATGCACGCGCGCGCACACACATGCACGAACACATGCTTGCCCGCGCGCGTGCATACACAGACGGCTAGTGGGGGGTGTACCGGCGCAGTGCCGAATACTGCGCTAATTGCACATTCCGTTCCTTGGTGTAATCTTTACAGTCATTATAGCGTATCTAATTAATTTATTACCAAATAGGAAGCTTTCACCGTTAATATTTTAAGCTCGATAAAGGCCTCAGCCTTTTTAGCTGAATGAACGTTTTGGTGCGGCGTACTTTGGACCGGGCAGCAACAAAAGGCAAACAAAAGAAGTATTTAAAGCAATTTCAATTCCACCTATCTAGATTGGAAATTGGGACCGCTGATAAACTCGCACATTTTCGCCTCACGTGCCTTAAACCGATTATTCCACTAGTGAAAATGAGAGTGGACTAACACAATGCGGAGGACCCCGCCGTCTTGATTGGTTGAAATACGCCTAGCTTTCGCAGAGCTGCAAGCAGCTTGTGAGGACTGTCGACAAGCTGTGAAACGGGCACTTCAGGCTCTACAGTGAGCCTAGCTTATTCCAGTACATAACAGTGGCCCCAAGACCAAGTGACTAATTACCAGTTATCAATATTAGTTATTTATTCACTGATTGCTGCTTATCAGCTCTCACGTTGTAGCGTCTTTGCCCAACAGCATGTTATGTCTGCAACCGTCCTTTGATCTTTGCCGTGTTTAAGTGATACATAACACTTTAATGAAAACACCTCGGAACAAATTTACAAAGACCTCTACCAACGCTGTTTTTCTTTCCTTAATAAACGTTTTGTCTCTCTATCTGTTTTAGGCAAGAATTTTCTTCAGACAATGTCCGCGAATCAGTTGTCAGGATTCACTGAAAAATTATCTTACAAAAGGTAGCGTTGTGACTTCAGTCCATTCTCGTGTAGCGTGCAATTTTGCTCATCTCTGGCAAAAAATAAAACAAAAAAAAACATGCTACTTCTACCTATTTCTTCCTGAAGAGCAGAGCAGCATTTGTAAAGGTGGTGAGCCACCATCTTTGCCAATTACTTTTCAGCCAATTCATTGCCAGGATTGATTGAAGTTTTGTCTTACTAAATAACAGCATTGGGAACTCCGTCCACTGACATGTAGTGCGGTGTGAACTCTTGGCCATCTCTGACAACAAATCATGGTACTTGCACGTATTTCTTCCAGCAGCCTGCCAAGCGTTTACATCAAATGGAAAGGTATGTTGCAGAGTTTATTATACTGAATGTACAAAAATTAACTATCAAAAGCTGCGTCAACCACTGATTTCAGCAATTATTTGACGAAGAAGATGGTTACACCTCAGATATGTAGAATAGCATAAGAATTCATAGTTGTAGTGTTCATTGGCGGGCGCACTCTTTACTAAAAGACGTTAATACTTCTAGTAACGCTTGTCTCAAAGCCAAACAATTTGGCACGTGCGGCTTCTCCATGACTTCCTCGCAAAACATTGATTGAAGCAGTGCGTAGGATCTGCCGTGATTTCTATCAGCTTCATTCCTAGTTAAAAAAGACGACGTGCAGTATCTTTGACATTTATGTTACAGGCGCACTGACTACGGCGTGGGGCCAAAACAAAGCGTCCCGTCAATTCTGCTGGAAGCCTATGGTGAGGCATGTCAATTTCGCTGTTGCCATAACTACTGTTCGCGTGAATACGCTATACCTTGTGAAAATGCTTGGTTAAATAGTGCTGGTACATTTAATGCCATACACGTGGTACTTTTGTGAAGATATTGTCCCTTGGTCCTGACGTTGAAGAATACGGCAGTCTGCGTGCTCAAGAGAAAACTCTTTATTCGGGCAAACTTGCGCCTCGGAAATGAAAAGTTAATGTGGAAGCAATCCACGCTGTACACTGACTGTAGCAAGCACAGCCGTCGGTCGTTGGTAATCTGGGAAGAATCAAAATGCGCATACATTTTGTGCCGTTTGCATCGCAGATTCTAGTGTTTTCGTTGGTGGCCCGGTTAATTACAGAATGAATTTTATTGTTTACGTGGGGCGCACAGTCTTATGTGAACATTATAAAGAAATGGAGGACGCTTTAGCTTCGGCTTCAAGAGTAGATCGCGATAGTGTAGTGCGCATCGCGCACGAGGCCCGATTGGCATGGTTACGGAACTGCAGAGAACTGGTTATATAGAACTTATGCGACAGTTCAACATATGCCTGTGCGTATAACATTTGTACATATCATTAGCGTCATTTTGTAACGTTTCGCTCGATAAAAAAAATTACACCCCAGTCACCTTCCCTCCGAATACTTCGCACATCGATTCCCATGGTACTTAGGATCTGCCAAATTTTTTGCTGCGCTTTATCGGCTTCCTGCTTGTTACGGCAGTTGTTACCAGTCGTCTGCAGCGAGTTCCGTCAGGTTGTTTCCCCCATTAGGTGTAGTCACTAGAGGCCGGATTTTTAGGCACTAAAAAATCGGGTTTTAGGCGCCAAAAATAGGCAGGCAAAACACAGTTTTAGGCCCCCAAAATCGTAAATATAGGCACAATAAATTTTTACGAAAATTCAAACTTTCGAAGAAAGATATGCGCGACCTGTGTCTACGACAGGAAAGCAAAAAAAAGTGTTATAGTTTATGATGGCAAAAAGTCGAGAATGGTTTAGCATAGCCATGCACTTCTCCTTTTACCCGCACGGTTTGCAGAACACGCCAGCCCTGACAACGCTTGGCGTGTTTTTGCTGCATCGTCCCTTAGAGCTGTTCCAGCGGTGCGACGCTGTGTACCGTAGTAAGGATACATGATCTATGCATGTACTGCCTGTTTCTGTGGGATCCATCCCACAGAAACAGGCATACACTACAAAGACCACCGAAACTACACAACACCGCTTGCGTGCGCGACCTGGCTTGGGCATGTCATGCAAATGTAACCTTGCGTGCACCTGACGTGTTGATGCGTCTGCGTCGTGTGATTTTCCGGCTCCGAGCTGCTCCGATACCGAAGAGGGCAGGGAAGGAATTTGGCTTGCGAAGTCTACACGGGGCGAGTGGCAAAGGTTTCAAGCTCACCTCCTCGCATCATGCTTTCGAGGCTCGTGATGAACCAATTAAAAAATTCTTGTGGTGCAAAGCTCTTCATTGGACGCGCAACAACTTCCAGTGTCTAACTAAAATTTCTCAAGTGACCTGGTGAAGCGCCCTTTAAGAAGTAAATTACAAACAAAACAAAAGCCACGTGGACATCTGATTTTTTTTTACCTACACTTACTTTCCCGTGACGGTACTCCACCGTTTCGCATTCGTTCTCCACGTTCCTGCGGCTGCACACAGACACCTCTTGTTCCCCTGCCCTCCCCCCCCTCCCCCCCCACACACACACACCCAGGTCTTCAAGGAGGTGCTTAAATTCTTCGAGAACACTGAACTGGAAAACCGGCTGTAAAAGCCGCCCACCGCGTCATCGGCCATGGACGCTACTCTCCTCTTCTTCCCCTCTCCTCTTCCCACCTTTACTTTCCTTTCCCCATTCCACTGTGTACGCTGGGACGTGCTCCCATTTAGGGTTGCAGAAATAGCGTCTTCTCCTCTCCTCCTCCTCTCCCTCCTCCAACCACTCGCGCCATGTAAGTGCGGTGGCCTAAGGTGGCCGGCGCGTCCCATTTTGCTGCTGCTAGCGGTTGCTTTCCGGAAGTTTGTTGAACTAGAGAACTAGGTTGCACTCCATAGAGTTCCGAAAGCTCAATTTTGCCCAGTAACATGAATAACGGTCTCCAACTGTACCCGAAAGGAAAATTTGAGTTTAAATAGTGTTCATATAGGCGTCGATTTTGAAAATAGGCATTTATAGGCACTTATAGGCATTTAGGCACGAACGCCAAGAATAGGCATTTATAGGCACTATAAAAACACTATAAAAGCCCCCCTTAACCTCTAATTCACGCTCATATATCAAAATGGCACGATAGGAACGCAAGGAAAAAAATAGGCATTTGCCTAAAATCCGGTCTCTATAGTAGGGCCGTGATACGATTTTTCTCTAAGACGTAGGTTAATTTCAACATTTTGCTCGTCACTCATCAGTGAAAAATGTTGAATTTTATTTTAGACCTGGTTCGTTCATTTTAACATACGTTTGAGCATTGTTAGCCTTGTTATGATTGTACTGAGCGCTTTAGTGTGAGCGTTATGACGCCGCGTGAGATGGATGGATGACAAGCCGGGCTCTTAAGCGCTCCGCACTTATAACCTCGTTTTCTTAGAGCCCTGTGAACAGAGAGGAACGCCGTCACTGGTCAGTGCATCCCTTGCGGTGCGTGGAAAAGCACGTGTTTTGGTGTTCCGCACTTTCATGAGTTCTCTTAATTATTGTGGTGATAATTGAATTTTGTATGTGCCGGAGCTATGAGGTGCATTTCATCGTTGGTGAAAGTGTTGAGTATAGTGTCCAACGGGCAAAAGGAGGATGCGGATAACAATTAATGCTTAGCGCTTGCCTCGGTACCCGCGGGAACGACGGGCTGTGCAAGGATGCAATAGCAGCACACGTACACCTGGCGACTCATGTCTTTTAGCAAATAAATCAGCGTACAGTTTCGAGTACTGTGCTCGCTGAATTTTAGTAGCTTGCCCGGCAAGCTTCTTATGCTCGCGCCTTGTCCGGCGGCGGCGGTGGCAACGTGTACACTTCTCCGGTGATTCCAACAATGCTCACTAAGGCCGTCAACCACCACCACAGTCACCAGAGTCATAGCCGAGAGCACAGAGTGGCTGCTTAGCATTGGCTAAGCAGGTGGTCGGTGCAAGCAAAGAGTAACACGCACTACCGGTGGTGTCTGTTGCCAAGGTTGACTATATTCCTTGATCGCACTTGCACGTGCTTGCGTGGGCTTTGTCCATCCCTGCTTCCCGCGTCCCGCGTCTCACACCCCCCACAGCGCATACGCGTCCCCTCCCCCCTCTCTCTCTCCTCTCCTACGCTCCCGCCCTTTCTCTCCCCTAGGAATCCTCTACGCAGCGGCGCCCGCGTCCCACGTCCCACACTCCCACAGCGCATGCTGGTCCCCTCTATTTCCTCTCCTACGCTCCCCCCCCTTTTTCTCCACTAGAAATCCTCTACTCTACGGAGCGGCGCCCGCGTCCCACGTCCCACACTCCCACAGCGCATGCGGGTCCCCTCTATAGGCCTTATGCAGAATTGCTGCCATCTGTCGGAGGTTTGACGAAGCTACCGATTCGGGGCAATGTTGGAGGCTTGTTCCCGAATCGTATTGCTGTCGCTGCTATAACTCCTTGCTTGTATCTGCTTTGATAGCGGGCAATCGAGGCATGAAAATGTCAGACGAGTGCGTAAGGGCCTCTAGACGTTACCGGCATTTCCTAGCTTTCGCGTTGAGAATCACTGCGTGTAAAGAACTGCCCCACATCAAGAAGCTACAAGTTTGTCATCGAGTCGCATGTAAGCCTGTCGTCGTTGAGAATGAAGCTTCCCGCTAGGTTATAAATTTTGTCTATTTTCAGTGTAGCGAATAAAGCGTTGTTAGCTATCTGAATTTGATGCCTGTAGTGTAGAATGGTTGGGAGGAGGCTCCAGCGCGCGGCACATAAGCACATCGATGACGGTAAAAAACTGCTGTTGACTCATTTCAAAGCGTATCGCATAAGGACAGCCTACATCAACCCGATGTATTGTGCATCTAATTTTAAATAAAATATCCTCTTCTTTTTATTTTTGCAACAAAAGTTATTCAGCTGCCGTAGAATTACCGAACGATTAAAATGTAAAAATGACAAGTGAACATCAAAGTGCTGCTCCAAGAAGTAGGTGCCAATTAGCCGGTATTTTGCTGTATATCCTCTTGACATGTGCTCGTATACACGATACAAAAAGAATATTCGCGTTCACGTCGCTTTCGGGGCCTACAGGCACCTTACAATTTCAACCCGTAGGAGCAAGGCAGTTTTGCGTCGCCGACTGAACGCTGGCGAGAACGCCTCAGCGCGTAACCAACGGTCACGCACCCGCGGTTGAACGTAACGCATTTGCCGAAACAGCATTTTTTTTCTTTTCAGTTGCATACGAAAAGTGCCACACACAAGCATCTGTTAACATTTCATAGCATGCAGGGGTGGATACATGATTTTTCCAAGGGGGGAATCAGCTTCTGGGAGAACCTGTAATGTGTTGTTCTTGGGGCGTAAATTAAAAAAAAGAAAAGTAAGGGAAGAGGAGTGGGTGATAACGCCATCCGGGACACGCCACTGAATGTAGTAGTGATAGCACATGAAATGTTTGACAAATACGCATAGTGGAGCAATTCGCGCAAAGCATGCCACCAAACGCTACTTTGTTAACCTCCATAATCGGAACAGGCTACAAACAACACGCTCCATCACAACCGGTCCGCTCGCTGAGAACCGATGACGCGCACGAGCTACCTGACTAACATCAAATTGTTATCGCAATGTAATAAACAAAGTAATGGTGTGAACAGCAGCGCAGGCATGCGCGAGAAGCCGCGATGCAGCTTTGAAGCTCGTACACGAAGCCGGTTTGTCTGTGCCTGCAAGCACATGGCGCGAAAACTGTCTCGTTTGGGCCTGACTCGAAGGAGTGTTTTCTGATGAGTGCCTATGCTGTCACATACCGCTTCTGTTACGAACGGCTAACGTAAACACGGCGTTAGACGTAAGCAGTAGCCGGAGCACCGTACGATCGGGCGCTTCTCGACGTCCGCGAGAAAATATAAGATGGAGGTTATTTTCCGGCAAACCTTTTCTTCAGCATCCCCATCTCCTCAATCTGAGCAACTCAGCACACGAAAATATGTCGGCATTGCCGTTCCTATCAGCCGCCACACGTCGATACGTACGCTCCGTATGTGCCCATGCAGAGCGCGCTTAGCCTTCAACATGGCGGAAATGCTCATGGCGGCCGCTAGATGGCAGCAGATTTTGCAAAAGGTATATTTCCTCTCCTACGCTCGCCCCTTTATCTCCACTAGGAATCCTCTACTCTACGGAGCGGCGCCCGCGTCCCACGTCCCACACTCCCACAGCGCATGCGGGTCCCTTCTATTTCCTCTCCTACGCTCCCCCATTTATCTCCACTAGGAATCATCTACTCTACGGAGCGGCGCGCACGGCAGGTGGTGCGACAGCTGCATACTCCCGCTGGAGGCGCCGCGGTAGTTCCGCGGTATCAAAATGACGGAGCGCGCGCGCCTCATTCTCTCTCCCTGTGCAGCGCCGCGATGAGCGCTCGGGCCGCTGCCGCGAAACGGGAGCGGCGACGTTTCTCCCGCTCAAGCTAACCATCTCTTCACTGCTTCGCATCCACACATGGTTCCCTTTAGCGGGAAACCATGGCGAAGCAGATGCGAAGCGGGCGCGCCGTCAAGCAGACCCTGCGGTCACAGGTCGCGAAGCAGAAGCAAAACGGAAGCGGCGGCAAGAGAACCCCGAAGAAGTGCGGGCGCGGGATGCCGCGGCCAAGCGCCAAAAGCGATCGCTACCGGACGTAGGCGGCGCCGACGCGCGCTTCCGAGCAAGCTCCTCTAACATCATTCACTTTGTGAATATGGTGGTGACTTTTTTTTTTTGTGTGTGATTCAGTATTCTTGCGGCCCAGTTTCCTTCGTGAACACGCAATGCCTACTACTATTTCTATTATCGGTGAGCAGATTGCTGTTATCTATGATCTATCGCGCTACAATTCGCATGCATGTATACGTTACACATAACAGTAATTTATCGCAGAATCAAAAAAGATATAGTGCACGTAGTGCCGGCGCACTTTTTTGTACGTCTTGCGACACTTGGTGCACATTGTGTGAAGGGTAATGAAGTTGCGTTATTCTGACCATTGAATAAAACGGAAATGTCATAATTTTGGCGTGACTAGGCGTCATTTCTTCTTGTTGGAAATGAAGCGCACAAGCAATTTACACTTCAAGGAACCTGCTTATGCGCGAAGCAAATAAGTAACTCTGCAAATATGAGAGCTACGCTACTGCTTACTATAATCTAGCTGCGGAAGATGCAACGAAGGCAGAATGTAAGTTCCAGGAATAAGTTTCTTATTAAAACCGAGATGACTTAAACGGCTGCGCACTTCAACACCAGTATCTAGTGATCGATATTGGTTTAGCTGACGTTCACTTGACGCGCACTCGTTACACGACCCGCCGGCTCGCCTTAGCGCCAGCCTTTAGCGACCAGGGGCCTACGAAAACTATGTTTAGGTCAAATATCGCGCTAGTGCCGAGAAAGCGACGTCATTTTTTTACCGTACATTGCGTCTCATCCACTTCATTTTTTTGTTCCGCCGGAACTGTTCCCTCTTCACAAAGATGGCGCTAAGCCCGAGGAGCAGCTAATGAGCCGCCAATCCCTGAACATATGGCCTTCTATGGAAGCTTTGCTACTAGTTACATTTACCTTGCCCCGGCCGGGGAGGCCACATTTTCGATGGAGGTGAAAATGCTTGAGGACCGTGTGCTTAGATTTTGATGCATGTTAACGAACACCACATGTTCGAAATTTCCTGAGCCCTCCATTATGACGTCCCTCATAATAAAATCGTTGTTTTCGGACGCTAAACCCGAACAATTATTATTAATATCATTCCTATTTCGAAACGTCGACTTTTAATATTAAATAGACCATTCACAGAAGCACCGGATATGCGCCATTTGTAGTATAAAGGAGGCAAGTGCTCAAATTTGGCGCGTTGCATAATTCATTGTCTTGTTTTTGCATTTTTAGCGATCAAATATTTCAATATTGTGCTTTGCCTTCGGTTTCAGAAGGATTTCTACGACGATGACTTGTCTTGAAATGCATGCGGATTGAAACGCATTGGACAGAGCATAGCCAACAGGTTGCTGAACTGTCTCCAAGGGGCTTTATAAAGTGTTTGGCACCGCTTAAGAGTGTCACAGTTATGGCTTTCTGCACTGGCAACGATTGCATTTATCGCGAAAATCACCGCGATGTACGTTAGACTTTAAGTGGAGCGTCAGACCTGATAGTAGCATGTGCGAATACACATCCTATTGTTTTACAGCGAAAGCTGTTAAGAGATCACAACAAGGGTGCCGTAGTTGTCCGCCGCCGCCGCCGGTGTCCGTAACCGCTATCGCACGAAATAAGAAAAAAAAACTAAGAAAAAATGTTCAGGATGGAACGGCGTTCGAACCTGGGTCCGCTCCGTGCCAGCCCAGTGTTCTACCACTGCGCCATGCCTGTGGTCGAAAACCCGGCGCACAAAAACCCTATACAAGCATTATGTCGGGAAGGAACCGCGTTAACATGCGCAATATAACGTGGCAGAAGAGTGAAACGACAACCAGGCGTCGCAGAATGCCATTTGTGCAACCAGGCGTCACACAATATGAATTGCATTACGAGGGGGTCGTTGAATGCTTCCAACCCATTACAGAGGGCTCAGCCATAATTCTTCGTCGTCACCAGCCACCGAATCAATTAATGGAGTAGTGGGTACCTTGCAAGCGTACTCGTATTAGTAGCCCCAAGATAGATTGCAACGGGTTTTAGAAACGGTGCTCTCCCAGCTTTCGCCGTGACTGTGCTGCGCGTTCCGCGCAGGCCTGGCGGTTTTTTTTTTATTTATGTTAGAATATATCTATGCCAATAAAACGGTTTTCTTAACCTAAGCGAATATATTGTGATGGACAGTATGTTCTTCACTTTTAAAAGCATTGTAGCGACTGCTGAGGATTTCTATATGTTTCTTTCTACAGACGGTGGCAGAAAAGACCCAAAATTAAGTGGTGATTATCTCATCCTCGGTGCTCGCCCCACCTGCTTCGTTATGGGTGTAGTAGGACCATCTGTTTCAAAAAGTGAGACAACTTTTTCACCGCTTTAGTCGTAACGAAATGGGCTTGGAAATAATGGTGCCATGCACGATGTTTCAAGACATGTCCGCGATTGTACTGAAGAATAAGTGAAATGCGACCTTTCCTTTCTGCATTCATAATAATTTTTTTTTCGATAGCTACAGACATCTTAAAAAGACTAGAGCAAACAACTATGGCTATTTACACAACTTAAATGAATTCTAATCTTCAGGTTCAAAATTCATTATGCCGCACTAAAGCATCTTATGCTTCTTTTTTGCTGCAAACAAGCATAAAGTGACTGAATCCACCTTCCCGCTTACATTGCTGCAATCGAAGAGCCTGCTCTCTTAAAAATCCAATTAATGACATATTGTCTGAACACTCCTCTCTCTAATGCCCTCGGCCTCTTATAGTACTCATAATTACTGATTAATTATAAATGAAATAATTCATTAATAACGTATTATTAAGAAAAGACATGTGGTCGGGTCAACCTAGAGAATTGAAGACTTTCCTAAAAGGCGATCGGCTCTGTCAGATTTTCAAGAAGTAGCCATTAGCAATTTCCAATTTTCGTGGAGTGATGACATTCCACAAGTTTCATTTTGAAAAAAAAAAGAAGCCACAACGCCTAAGCGGGTAACTCCCGTAATCTTCCTGAATGACTGAGCGTCGTTATGTCGAATATCTATGTGCTTGGTTTTTCGAATGTGCAGGCTGCGCTTCTCAAATAATAACACGCGTGGCGCACGTAGTGTAACCAATGCAAGAGGGCTAACACTACTGCAATTTCTTGCAGAACCACTCAATCAGGTGTCTAAGAAGGAACCGAGGGACTGGCGCCTTTGCGGCGACTGCCGGGCGCTCAACGCTCACATGGTCCACGACAGTTGTCCGTTTCCACACATCCGAAATTTTACTGGAGACTCGGAAGGGTGAAAGACATTTAGCAAAGTCTACCTTGTCAAAGCGTAGCATTACATTGCCGTTGATGCCAAGGACATGACCAAATATCGCCATCACAACCCCCTTCGCTCTGGTCAAGTGCGTGCTCAAGCACTTCGGCCTACGCAACGCGGCCCTGTTTCAGACGCTTCATTGCTAAAATAACATGCGGCTTCACTGCCGTATTCGCCTGCATTGACGATATCCTCGTCGCGAGTGCCCCGCTTCAGGCTCATAAGCGTTATTTCCGGGAGCTCTTTGAGCGCCTTCAACAATTTGGCCTCGTCATTGACCCCCACAAATGCGCCTTCAGGTCCTCCGCGTATGTAATCCTGTGACACCGCATCAAGGCGCAGAGAGTTCGTCTATTGCTATTTCACGTCCAAGCAGTAAAAAACTTTCCAATATCCGCTAATCTGCGCAAGCTCCCGGAGTTCCTGGTTAACTTCTCCCACAGATTTAGTTCATACTGCGCCGAGCTTCGCGAAACGAACGCCTCCGCAGCCCCAACTTGCTGGTATCCCTAAGCTCAAAAGGTGTTCAAGGCTGCTAAACAGGCTGTCAGCAAGGCGGTACTCCTCATCTACCCGAAGACAGCCGCATCAACACGCATGAGGGTGGATGCATCCAGTTTGGACATCGGCACGGTGCTCCCGCAGAAACTGGGCTCCGAGTAGCTCCCACTGAGTTTCTTCTTTCAGAGGCGTCAACCAACCGACGCTCGCTACAGTGTTTTGGGGTGTGAGCGGCCCGCCATCCGTTCCACCATCCAAAACTTCCGAAATTTCTAGGAGGGTCAGCCGTTTTACGTTCTGACTCACCATAAACCACCGCAGTTTGCGTTCCGTACAAACGCTTCCAAGTACATCACCCGCGAAATTTGACAACTGGCTCATATATCGTAATTCAAGACGGATATCCTGTGCCCACAATGAAGGTCTCGACAACTAGGCAGCCGGCGCACTTTCGCGCAAGAAGTCCTTCCACACATCATCTCCCGCGGACTGGAAACGCCTCGCCCAGGCCAAGCTCGAAGACCCTGAGCTGGAAGCGCTGCGTAACCGCCCCTGTTACCTTTGCCTTCAACTTGTGCCTCATCTGTTTGTGCCAGGCTCAGTTTGGTGCGAGAGGTCAACGGCTGCACATCCACCCTTCATTACGCTGCCCCTTCATCAAGCAGTATTTAGATCTCTACATGACATTTCCCATCCAGCATCCGTGTCACGCAGCGCCTCGTTACACGGAAGTATCTTTGGCTGAGCGCTCGTGCCTCGCTTGCCAAAGCACCAAAGTTACCCAAGACACGAAGGCTCCCACGATATACGATATCCTTCTTTCCACTGGACTATCATACCCGCCACGTACCTCTCTATTTGACTGGACCGCTTTCTTTCTCACATGGCGTGCAGTACATTCTGACAATAATAGACCGCTTACCCCATGGTCCAAAACCATGCCCGTTCCAGACATTACACAAGGAATATTGCCGTGACCCCTGTTGCAACATGGGCGTCCCGCTTCTTTGCGCCGGCATTGTTACGACTGATCGACACCGTCAATTCGAGTGCACTCTATTCAGGTCCATCAGCTGTCTCTTTCTTTGACGTTATCCACTTTCATACTACGGCATGCCATCTTGGCGTATACCGCATGGTATATTGGCTCCATCGTCAGCTCAACAGTGCCCTCGCAGCATGCCTGAGCCGAGAACACTGGGTCGATCAACTTCCACTGGTGCTTATTGGCCTAAGCGCAGTCCACCATCGCGGTCTTGGCTCTTCTGCAGCCGAATTACACTACGATAACCTTTAAAGCTGCGTGGAGAGCTCCTGGTCCCATTATCACCCTCACCTCAACCGCCACAGTAATTGCAAATCCTGCTGCACTTCATTCAGCAACCGCGTTTCCGAAGAAACCGAAGCGTGTTACTGCGGAAAAACCGAAGAACAACCGAAGAAAGCTACTATACTACTTAATGTTCGTGAGGAGATCGTCTTATTGGACAACCTCAAACCGGCCTCCTTGCAGACGCCTTTGCAGGAGCTCCTCACAGATATCGAAGGTATAGCCGCCTTTATTCCTGAAACCAGAGTAGCGCATCTACCAATCAACGACATGTACATTTCGAATGAGCGGCGGCACATAGGTAAAGGCACTGCTGTGGCATACCTCGAGAAACTCGACTACTCTTTACGACTGTCTTGCAATGCAAGGGGAAGCAACAGCTCCTTCAGCACCGCTTCCACCATCTATCGACATCGGTCCGAGTTTAACACCGACTGAAACATGCCGTTTTGTGGAGCTGCTTGACCACTTCAAGGACTTTTTTCTCCTCGACTTCACGAGTGGGTCATACACCTCTGACTAAACACCATATCATCATGGAAGAAACAGCAAGACCGATCGGACAGAACCCATATCGCGTCGTTCAGAGAGAACGTGAGGTAATATAGCAGCAGGTCCAAAAGATGGTAGAGGATGATGCAATCTAGCCATCAAAAAACCCTTGGGCATCACCGGTGGTACTCGTGAAAAAGAAAGATGGCAGTTTGCGTTTCTGCATTAATTACCGTAAGCTGAACAACGTTACGAAGAAAGACGTTTATCCGTTACCACGGATCGATGACTATTTGGACAGGCTATGGGATGCGCGCTACTTCTGGTCAATGGACCTTAAAAGTGGATACCGGCAAATTGAAGCAGATAAGCGCGAGCGAGAAAAGACCGCATTCGTGACACCAGACGGGCTTTATGAATTCAAAGTCCTCCCTTTCGGTTTATGCTCAGCCTGAGCCACGTTTCAGAGGCTCATGGATACCGTTCTGTCCGGTCTAAAATAGCAAACATGCCTTTTGTTTCTCGACGTGATTGTTATTTCTGTGAAGTTTGAAGAACACCTAAAATGGCTGCTGTCTGTTCTTCAAGCCATATGGTCCGCAGGACTCACATTGAAACCTGAAAAATGTCACTTCGGTTTT